>APFE030155168.1:45326-59417 GCA_000404065.3 Pinus taeda
GGGGGGGGGGGGGGGATGTTAATATAGCTTCATATTTTTGGTTTGGACCATGATCATATGGCTTTAGATGTAAAGGATTGATTTCATTAATAACGAGCATCAATGTCAGGTTCCCTTTTCATTTTTGTTGCATTTTGTTAATGCTTTTCTCTGATCTGTAATTTAATTTTTATTTAAAGAGGGTGCAAGCTGGTTGATGTGGGCCCAACCAGTCTAGCTTGTCACACCTCTATTAGTTAGTGTTGTGTGGTTTGGAAATTCATAGTAACATAATATGTTGTGTTTTATAGTCTAATATTTGATTCATTTGAGACCTTGCACAATTTTGTTCCTTATGCTCTGTTTTCCATTGGAATATATACATTTAATTGTGATTCAAGATCGCATTAAGTTTTTCATACATTTGCATACTTTTTTTTTTGTCTTAAATAAACCCTGAAGTGGATTTTGGTCTTTTACATACAAGGCTTGCATTGCTAAATTCTGAATGGTGTTGAATTCAAAGTTATGGAATTATTTGGTATTGTTCCCTTGGTTGTCTTGTTGAAGAATTTAGTGTATAAATGAAAGGGGCATAATGTTATTGTTTGGCCATTGATATTATTTAAAAACAAAGCCAAGTCATGATTAAAACATTCTGAAAATGTTTAATTTTTTTATTTGGAATAGAAACATAGTATGGTTGTGAAGAATCAAATCGTAATGGACTCTTGTGAGTTGGTTTGAATTGTTTTCATTAATTTTCCTAAACTTGACAGAGTGAAGATTTTTGTGTGCATACCTCATGGTTCATTTAACACATATGGATTATATGTTTTGAATGCATACCATGTGAAAATAAAGCAGTAAGGAATGTCTTAGCACAAAGAGTGATAATTTGCGTTAGTATAGGAATAGAGTATAGGAACAATTTCTTTTTTCCTGGTATAGGAATGGAGTATAGAAACTATTCAATTTTTCCTAGTATAGGAATAGAGTATAGGAACTGTTCTATTTTTCCTAGTACAGGAACATAGTACATGAACTGTTCTGTCTTTCCTAGTATAGGAACATAGTTGTAATCTTATTTTTCTTGACAAATTGATGTGTAAAGTAGCCAATACCCAAATAGACCAGTGTGCTTTTATTTTGGAAATTGAGTTGGGAGTTTATGCACTGGTTTTTAGAATGATTTAATAGAAGGGTTTTCTCTCTAAATTATCAAAAGGTTGGGCTTGTTTTCAATCGATCAATAATTAAGGCTTGCTTGTCTATCATTAGCATTTGCATACAATTGTTTATGGATTGGATTGCAGGATTGCTGTTTATGCTTTCTTAAGTTTCCTTTGAAGTGAAGGATTCAATTTAATTTGTTGGGATTGATGCGCAAGTTAGACTAGAATTTGATTTACAGGTTGCTAGGGGCTCTCTCTGGCATTTCTAGTGTTGTTCCTCGAAGTTTACAAACTCCTATATTGAAAATTAAATGTTGGTCCATTAATATGCCCTATATTGCACCCAACAGTGTTCTCAATCTACTTGGGTGGAGGCTCATCCAATATATAGAAATTGAGAAATATGAATACTTTAATAGTAGAAGTAGAAAAAGGTAACACACATCACCAGTTTTGCTTCTTCTTGGACATGGAAGCTTCATGAAATATATGCACTCATATTTGGAGACAATCTAGATTTGGAACCCATATATGCATGTTGGAGCATGCATGCCAAGAAGAACATGATTATGTGAAATAAATAATGCATTTTCAATTCCTAATGCCAGTCTATTGATTGTTTAGACGATGCAATTGACTGAAAATGATGAAGGAGGATGCCATCATTAGTCCTATGAAAATATTCCATCATCAAAATCAACACGGAAACATTCTATTACAATTCTAGTAGATTTCCAACACTATTTGGGACATTTCTTGTAAAATATTTTGGCATAGTTTAGAAGCATCTTCTTGAGACAGTTCCAATGTACTATATAGAAAATGATTCATTGGTTTTGAGACAGTGGTATGCCTTATCCATTTAAATGTTTCTTGAGTTAAATCTGATTTTATTGGATTAATATTTGTGGGCTACAAGTATGAATATCGCTGCTAAGGGACATAGTTTCTTTGACTAAAAACATGTAAGAAAACACTTTAATGTACTCTTCAATACAATTTCACCTAGAAATAACATGGTAAAAGGATTGATCCTTGCATTTGTGGATTGATGCACTTCCAGTATTGGTATGGGCATAAACTTGGCCTAGTATAGTGAGAAATTTTCCTAAAAAGGGGTCTCCAAGGTCGGGTAAATATCCATGGCATATCCCTCTAACAAAAGAAGTATATTTCATAAGTTTAGGGCAACATGAGTTATTTAAAGATATAGTAAGGTTGACTTGTGTATGATGTACTCTAGTGCTGATATGCATGGGATACATGCATTCCCAAGTGTACTCACTCTCCTTTTGTAGTTCTTTGGATCATTTGCAACACTTCTACAATTGTCTTCAAAACCATGGGAAACTTGTGGCCAAATCTTCACCTCTTCAATATCTGCACAATCCTCTAATGTTTTTATTTCTCCATCTCTATTTCTTCTTGATGCCAAAACTCTATGGACTTGATGTTGCTTTAAATCATGAGAAACATTGAGTCTTCTTCTCTCATCTTTAGAGAAAACCTATGTTTGTGCTTTTCAATTTGTTTTCTTGATCCCCCAAGTGTTGGTCTAGTGTTGGGTTGTAGAAACACCTCTTTGGTTTCCCACTTTCAAGCTTTGACAAGCAAGATGAAATGACTTTCTACCCCCTCAATTTTCTCCTAAAGGTGCTACACCTCCTTCAAGGCCACAACTTTAGCTAATTTGATAACATATGATCAATAAAAAGTACACATATGGCTTGTTTATCTCAACAAATGGATCCTTGTGAAAATAAATATAAAAGAAAACAAGGATGTCTCTAGAACTCAATGATTATTTCCAATGTTGTTATCAACCTATTTTACACCCTATGGTTAGTGTTCATTAGTACTCATGGTTGTTTGAATATTTCCAAACCTTAAACATTCTTTTTTCCAGTCATACTTCCCAATCACATGGATGGAGGCCTGTGAGAGAGACTGGAGCCTACACAAGGGGGAAATGAGGGGTAATTTTATCATTCCACCAACAATTCATTTGTATTTATGTGCAAATAAGACGTGAATGTTACTACGTGGGCCAAATCATATGATGCTCCTAAGTCAAGTTCTTCTTCTGAGGACTCACCTATTCCACCTACTTCCACTAGACCTCTCATGTTAGATAATCCTTTGGAACTAGTTTATCACCCCCCAAGGGTGTCATCCATAAGAAAACACACAATCTCTCTGCCCGTGTTGCTCAACATTAGAGTATTGTTAAAGACCTTGCTCTGGCTCCTTGTGTCATGCCTACCTTGGAGGTTTTGTAAAGTTGTTCTCAGTAGCACAAGGTCTTGTTATTTGCGATTGGTGGAGTTGATCTATCTAACTCAAGTCTCATTATGTTTAATTATGACAAGGTTGCTCCTCATATTTCCCTTCATATTTATTTTCAAATGATTGTTCATGTATTCCATAATAATATTCATCACACTTGGTGACGAAACCTGACCTATGGCTTAGGGTTTGACAGCTTCGGCAATGGCAGCTTGCCCATTAGCCTGGACAGGCAACATAACTACGTGCTATCACCTTCATGGAAATTTACCCTCTTGTATTCCAATTGACCACCTTTGTTTGTAGACCATATGGTTTGTTCACGACAACCTGCTCTGTTCACCTCACTGACCCGACTTTTGTCAACCAGGGAATTTCTTGGGATGGTTATTTATGCACTGTCGGTTAACATGGAGGGCGACATTGTTGATTATTCCAAGGATCCATTTGTACTGGACCCCAACTGGTCTATATTCCCTTCGAAATTACCAGTCACCTCCTCAAACATCCCGCTGGACATTCCCACAACTTGTACCTGGGGTTTAATCGATGCCGGAATACCCTACTTTCACCATTTCGGCTCAGAAGTCTCATCCATTACTTGGGCCTCCATCTTGTTCTTTTCCATTCCCTGGTTGTTGTTGGGATGGGGTCCCCTAAGGTCAATTTTGGGGCAAAAGCCCAAGTTTTGTTGTATAAAATGTAAAGTCTCCACAAGTTGTGGTCGCAGAGTGCGTAGATAGTTAAAGAGTCATAAAGGATTTTACCCTTCTCTTATGTAAGTTGAGTTGGCTTTTGAAGATCTACCCATGGTCCACGGACTATGGGATTGTATAAGTAGGTGTGTCTTAGATAATCTAAGGCATATATAATGAAAATGAAGACGAATGTAGTGGGTTAGTAAGAGTAAGAGCAAAGGAGTCTTAAAGTAGAAGAGAGGTTCTGTAGTGGTGTAAGCAGAGGCCTAGAGGAGAGTCCGCAGCTATGTGCATGGACCCCTGCAGTTGAGTGCGCAGGGGAGTCTTGAGTCTATAAGGAGAACTGAAGCATTAATAAAAATATTATTCCAGAAATTCCTATGTTTTGTTTATTTATTTATGTTCATATGAATATGCCTTATGTTACAATGGGTTTAAGAAATAATGGTGTATTAATGCATGCCTTTACATGATTGATATTGTTACATGAACACAATTATTGTTAACTATTTACGTGAAGATTATCTTATTGTATGCTTAAGTTATTAAACACTTAATTTGATATGAGTAATTACTGGGTTAAGAGTAATCTTTTAGGCGCGTAAGTAGTTGATTCACATATTCAGGGTCCGCGAAAGATAGTTGTGAATATTCACAGAGGCATAGAAGCTGAATTAGGGAAGTTACATCGATAAGTCCTAAAAGCTTATCAATCTGTATGAAGGAAAATTTAGGGCATAAAATGACATCACACTCATCTCTGGGTGCGCAAATTTGGTTCCAACATCCCCTCATACACGCTGCTTTGGGAGTTCAGCAGATTCAAGGTGAGTTGTAGAATCTTTTCCTAGAGTTCCAAAGTTTGAAGAAGGACAGAGTGGCCCGACCAAAGGTGCACGAAGAAGTTTGGTGCCTGAAGTGTAAAAGCCAAGGGCATGATAAAGATCACTGCCATGGCTTCGCGAACTATGTTGCAGGTGGAGGGCCAATGCCTCTAAGGACGAAATCTCAAATAGGGCCAAGTACAGAGCTTGCGGTGTGGTGCGCTATCTATTAGGTAGCTAGAAAACATGTAACAAACAATTGCCACTTGTTGCAGAAATTTTTGCAGACACCACAACAATTATTCTGCAACTTTTGTAAGTCGGTGGGTCACAATGAGCGTAATTACCATAGCTGTGAGTTGATGTTGGAAAGAACGCCTACATATCAGATGTAGATATAAACTCGGCCTCCAAATCAAGGCACTGGGGGACCGCACGGAGGATATCAGGTGTGCAGACGAGGCCGAGGGGGAGGAAGACCTGGTAGAGGTGAGGGACAAGTTATTTTATATAATTGCAGAGTGACAGGACAATACGCATGGGAGTGTGTGAACCAGCTACACTTGTCATGCCGATATTGTACTCAGTTTAACCACGTGATAGAAGACTGCCCTGTATTGATAGCTAAGATGTAGGAGAAGAGGGTGCAACCTCAACAACCCACCCAGAACCTATAGATGATGAGGGTCGAACCTCGCAAAGAGGATCCAAATTTAAATATCGTGCTGCAAAGTGGAATGACAATTGACGAAGATAAAGGAAAGCAACCTGAAGAAAGTGAGTGGGTCCACAAAGCTCAAAAAAAAAGGTTGGGTTTGACTTGGAGCACGCAAAAGAAACATTCATGGAAGCAAAGAAAAGCTTCACTGAGGCTTCTACCTTAGGAAGTTAGGGCAAGCTGTCTAAGAAGTTGACCCCTCCATGCTTACTACTTTCTTGGGGACCTATATGAAGCTACTACGTGATAGCAAGGCCGTGAAAGGATTAGAGGAGTTGATAAATAAGTGTGTTGGTAAAGAAAATGCTCCTGAAGGACCTTAGGTAGTCAGAAAAAATGGTAAGCATAAGGCAAGAACAGGGCGTGAGATGAGGCTCACTGTGCAAATAGGAGAGTATGAAATGGATCAAGTTATTTTGGATCTTAGGTCAGACACAAACGTATTGCCTAAATAGACATGGGAAAGAATGGGGAGGCTTGCGTTGCAGTGGTCTTCGATTCAACTGAGGATGGAAAATCAACAGAAGATTATCCCCATGGGAATATTGTAGAGAATAAAAGTAGATATGGAGGGCATGAGTGCATTGGCCAATTTTGAAGTAATAGAGATTTTTGATGACAAAAATCTCTACCCCGCACTCCTAGGAATTGATTGGGCTATCAACATGAATTGGGTAATGAATTTGAAGAAGCAGACAATTTCATTTGAGAGAAAATCGCTCTGCGTGGTAGTACCTTTGGACCCTGCAGAAGGACTGTGCTATACTGAACCGATTATTGATTATGAGGAAAGTGACAATGATTTGAACCAGATCTATAAAATAACAGCGCAAGATCAGGATTGGGTTAATTCGACAGTTGATGGACGCATTGCATGGGACCATGAAAGTTCCTGTACATCAGATTTAGATGAGGAAGTGGAACACTTACAGAATAGGTTGCATGATGTATCTACGCTGCGCTGTAACATGATGACTAAATCATTGGACTGTGTAGCATTGGAGGTAAGGAGCTTTCCTTCTTATGATGGTCTAACTAGCGTAGATAAATTTTTGAATGCATTTGAAAGGGAAGTACCAGAGAAGCATCACTTCCAAGCCTTGGATTTGGCATTGCACACTATGAACACAAGATGGTGGGGTAAACATAAAGACAATTTTGATGGATGGCGCGAATACAGAAAAATGATGAGATTCTGGTTTGGTCACCTAAAAGTTCATCTAACAGAGAAATATGATGGAAGGAATGATCCACATGATCATTTAGCAAAATGGACTGAGATTTATGGGATGGAGCTACAACCTGTGTGGGTACATTTATTCTGTCACACTTTGGATGTAATACCAATGAATTAGTACCTGGAAACAAATCTCTGCCATGGAACTGAAGAGTGGGACATTTTGAGACAGGGATTCTTGATGACATTTAACATTGAGGATGGGTTCAAATGCATTGACGAGGTGCTGTAGGAGGTTAAGGAAGCGATCTTCAGAATACCGCAAGATTTTTTGGACTTGATTCAACCAGATTGGAGCACCCAGCTGCGCTATGAGGTGGAGTGCTATAATGTGATTGTTGAGGATGAAGAGGAGGATCTAAGGAATATTAAAATCCTAGAGGCAGAAGGCCACCGCGAAGTTGAGGGGTCGGAGATAGAGAATCCAAATATCACCGTGCCACTGAAAACTAGATAGGTAAACATTGGCACATAGGTGCAACCAAAGTTTGTAAAGATAGGGGACTACTAGCATGATGCTACAGTGGACAAGGTCACTGAGTTGCTCTGCGAATATTAGGATTTGTTTCCCACAAAATTTTTAGACTTGAAAGGCATCATAGGCGATTTGGGAGTGATGAAAATAACTTTGAAACCAGATGCGAGGCCTCATGTCAAGCAGAGGACATATCATCTTAATCCCAAATACAAGGAAAAGGTCTGCTTGGAGTTGGATAAGATGCTTGCAGTGGGTATTGTTGAACCAGTGGAGGAATATGATTGGGTGAGTCCAATGGTAATTCAGGAAAAGAAGCGAAAGGATGAGTTAAGTTTTTTCATACATATCAAGAAGATTTACGATGCTTGTGTTCATGATCCTTTTCCAACTCCGTTCATACATGAAGTATTGGATAATGTTGGCGGGTAGGAGGCCTATTCGTTCACTGATGGGTTCTCTAGATACCATCAAATAAAGATCGTGCCAGAAGACAGGAGTAAGATGACCTTCGCAAGTGAGTGGGGATGCTTTCAGTACACGGTAATTCCCTTTGGGCTTAAAAAAGCGTCGGCGATATTCTCGCGTCTAGTCATCATGACGTTCAAAGAGTTCATTCACATTTTTTGGAGGTATATTTTGATGATTGGACGGTGTTTGGACTAGAAAAATGCCATGTAGCTAGTTTGCGCTTGATGTTGGATACATGCAGGAGATATTAGATTGCATTAAACTTGAAGAAATGCCTGTTTTGTGTCCCTTTCGGAATATTGCTGGGTCATGTGGTATGCAGACAAGGATTAATGGTGGACCCTACTAAGATCACAGTTATAATTAATTTGGAGGTGCCAAGAAGTGTTAAATAACTGCGCGAAACATTGGGTCATATTGGATACTATCGAAAGTTCATTAAAAGTTATGCCCAAATTACCACGCCTATGGAAAAGCTAGTAAAGAAGGATGCTACAATTTGTTGGGATGAAGAATGTTAGTGGAGTTTGGATGTACTGAAGGAGAAAATGGTCACCGCACCAATCATAGTCTTCCCAGACTTGAAGAAGGAATTTCATCTGCATATGGATGCATCATGTATTGCACTAGGAGCAGTACTGACACATGGCAGTGAAGGAGAACTGGATCACCCTATAGTGTTTGCAAGCAGCAAGTTGTCTAAGGCTGAAAAGAATTACTCAACGACAGAGTGCGAAGGGTTGTCTATGGTGTACGTGCTCCAGAAGTTTAGACATTACTTGCAAGGTAGACATTTTAAGATGTATACAGACCATTCTCCATTAAGGTACCTCATGAGAAAACTTGTGTTTGGGGGGGGAATATGCAGATGGCTACTGTTGTTTTAGGAGTATGATTTCGAAGTAATTATGAAACTTGGAAGGTTGAATGCAGGGCCAGATCATCTGTCTCACATTGAAACAAGAGAGGCGCCCACCAATTTGGAGGAAGGGCTTCTTGACACGCAGCTCTTTGCAGTGCGCGTAACAGATAATCACTTTGTATACATTATCCACTTTCTAACCAGAGGGATGGCTCCAGAGGGATACATGAGTCAACATAAGAAAGAATTGGTAGTGCGCATGACAAAATTTTTAGCTATTGCAGGACATTTGTACAATATGGGGTCAAACAAAATATTGCGACGTTATGTGCTTGATTTTGAATGGAATACTATCCTCACTAAAGCTCATGGAGGAGCTGTGGGATGCCACTACGTAGGGAAAGTGATAACGCAGAAGATTTTACGCACTGGGTTGTGGTGGCTAACGCTACATAAGGATTCCAAAGCATATTGTAGGGCATGCGATGCATGTCAGAGAATGGGCAGGCCATCGCGAAGGGATGAGATACCTCTAAATCTACAAGTGTCAATGTAGCCATTTAAGAAGTGGGCAATTGATTTTGTAGGGTTAGTCCAGCCTCTAGGCAAGAAGAGAGGTGTGTGGTATATCATCACCGTGATTGAATACTTGAACAGATGGGTGGAGGCACAGCCTGTGAAGGACTGTATAGGGGCAACAACAACAAAATTTTTGTTTGAATATGTGTTGACCAGGTTTGTTTGCCCGAAGATTTTAATGAGTTATCATTGTACACATTTCCTTAATGAAACGATCAACGCGCTGACAGAATAATTCCAAGTTTATCATCAGAAAATTATGCCCTATCATCCTGAGGCCAATGAGACAGTTGAAGCATTTAATAAGATATTGGAGAATGTGATGACAAAGTTTTTCAATGTGTAGAGGAATGATTGGGACGTGCATGTACCAGCAATGTTATAGGCTTACAGAACTACTTGTAAGAAGCTTACTGGTCAGACACCTTTTAGTTTGGTCTATGAAGTAGAGGCTATAATGCCTATGGAGTACATTGTGCCTAGTCTATGCATAGTGACTTTTACAGGAATGGTGGACCGTGAAGCCTTAGAAGAGAGGCTCATGCAGCTAATATAGCTCGAAGAAGATATATTTTTAGCTAGATTCAATCAGGAGATTTAGAAGGAACACGAAAAGGCATGGCATGATCAACACATCAAACTGCACACCTTCAAGGTAAATGATTTAGTTTTATTATAGATAGTAAGTTTGATAAGTTTCCAGGAAAATTTCAGATGCATTGGCTGGGGCCATATGTTATCAAAGAGATTATCGATGGTGGAGCAGTTCAACTCGTGAAGTTGAATGGAGATCCATTTCCAAGAAGGTAAATGGAAGTCGATTGAAGCCATACACCGGGGATTCAGACTAATGACTAGATGATGGTAGCATAGTCGTAGCACTACAGGATGCTGCAAGGAGGAATGGGACTATAGACTACATTCCCCGGTTTGTAGGGCTGCATGACAAGGGGTCTACATGAAACATGATGGCGTCACAGTACCAGAAGAAGTGTGAAGGGAGTTGTGCTATAGGGGGAGAGATTATGCAGCACAGCTAGAAAGTGACCGTTATCGTCGCTATTCATGATTTGAAAGTGAGGAGACGGTTAAGAGGAGTCGGGGGGTGACATTTAAGGAAATTAAGGTTGAATTTAAGAGTGAAATCTTGGAAAATTTGTCGCCAATTTAGCATTTATGGATGGATTTTGGGGGAACGGTCGAATTTGAATTTGAATTTGCTTATAAATTATGCATGGACATCCAACAAAAAACACTTTGCACTCTTATAATTTATGTGTTAAGTTGTCGCTTGTATATGGATCCTTAGGTTTACGCTGATTTGGTCGCTAGTTCTATTTTTGAGAAGTTACCCGAGGAGACCCAACGTTTCATTCTCAGCAGAATGTCTAGACCAGGGGAGACCAATAGCACTGGAGGTACTATCGCCTATGAGGGAGATGCTCCAAAGGTGATGAGCATGTAGGTTTCGGCTGCAGTGCTTACGGTGCCAAGGTCACTTAAGCGAAAGCCTATGCTGGTGAGAGAGGTCCCCAAGCTAAAGAAAGATAAACAAAAGAAGCTGGTGTCAATGCGCAAGTCACCATGGAAGAATGTTGCTACATAGGCCCAGAGGAAATAAAAGTTGAGTGCGAAAGAGAAGGGGAAAGGGGTGGATTTGGAGGTTGAGGATGGTGCAGAAGATATAAACATTGAGGGGGTGGATCCCATATCTAAGTTGTTGGAGTATATCCCTTTGCGCAAAGGAAAAGTGAAGGTCCCTAAGGACCTAGATGTAGGACAACTCCTCCTCAACACACCCCTATTACCGAAGAACATCACCTTGGAAGGTTTGTGCTTGGCGCAGTTCCTACACTTGAAACTAGAATATTGGGATTTGGCAGACCACGAGTGGTTCCCCCACCTGGCTATAGACACCTCCACGAAGAGGGTCTTCTACAAAGAGTTTGGTGTCACTGCGTTGGAGCCTGTGGATGGATTCATGGAATAAACAAGTTAGGGTTGTAGAACCTGTTGTGGGTGCCCCACTACCATCACTCAAATATAAACTTCATCGTTATTAAGAAGTTGTTGCGCCTCGTGCATGACAGTTGCTTGTGGCTGAAGTACCAATCCCCATCACCAATATGTTGATCCATCGGATCACACTATTGCCACACTCAGGGTTAAATCTGGCCAAGGCATTTGGCAGAAAGACGAGTGAGCGCAACCTCGCGGAGAAGATGAAGGACAAGTTTAAACTTGTGAATAAGCCATGCAAGTACTTGATTACTTCAATTATTGACCCTGCCGTGAAGGTTTCCATGCAAATTTTGGTTGGCAAGGTTATGAGAAAGTGTCGCATAGAGGAGGTGCCAACACTAGTGGTTTTGTTGGCAGCACAGTGCACGGAGGGCGTACTGTTCAACTAGGTGTTGGGTATACGACCAATAGTCCCACATTGAATAGAAGTGGGGAGGATCATGGGTATATAAGGATGGACAAATATCTCCATTGGTATGAGGCCTTTTGGGGTAAGTCCAAAAGCAAATCCATGAGGGCTTAGGCCCAAAGTGGACAATATCATACCATTGTGGAGATATGTGGTGTCCAAAATCCTTACAAGTGGTATCAGAGCCATGCCCCGAAGTTAGCCAAGTGGATGAATCCTCGGAATGTTGAACGAAGGTGGTGGGCCCCGGTAATATCACGATGGGATCCATGGATGAGCTCGGTTAGACAGGCGGTATGCTCCAGATTCTTCATGGGCATGTTCGGGTCCCAACACGGTGAAGAGGAGTTGGCCTGGGATAGAGCAAGCTCTCGAGGCAGGTGGTGTTCCATGTAAGGCATGTGCTTCCAACGCATTGGAGCGGAGAACCCTGGTTGGTAGAGAGTGGACGGATGGATAATCGTTTGGGGGGAGGCTCGATGGTCCTTTGTTCGAGGGGAGGATTGTTGGATATATGACCAGAGTCCCACATTGACTAGAAGTGGGGAGGATCATGGGTATATAAGGATGGAAAAATATCTCCATTGGTATGAGGCCTTTTGGGGTAAGTCCAAAAGCAAATCCATGAGGGCTTAGGCCCAAAGTGGACAATATCATACCATTGTGGAGATATGTGGTGTCCAGAATCCTTACACTAGGCACACTACCTGTGTAGTGAGTTCCTCACGAACTACAGAGAAGCAGAGGATGAGAGTAAAACCTTCCACTATTTGTGGTTGTTTCTCTCAATTGTGTTGGTCGCCTGGGATTCACTAGAGGACAGCCAGTTTCCTCTTGTGGAGAAAGCTCTACCAGAAGCAGCAAATTTTGCATCTCTCTAGGCCACAAAAGAGGTTTTGTAGGTCACAAAGAGCAAAGTCTTTTGGGTGTTGATGGATACGAGCATTCGCACAACCATTAACCAGAAGTTGCGGTTTTCACCAACCATGTTTGAACAACTTTTAGGGTACGTGGAGTTCAAAGTGGACTTCCACCACGTATACATCCGAGTGTGGAAGGATCCAGAGTAAAAGTGGTTTGAACTACCATACCTTGCTACAAATGATGCTATTGAGGAGGTCATGAAGCGTTGACCAGCAGATTGGAATTCTTCTTCCGATTTGGCTGCACGGACTATGTTATGAAACCATCTCACAAAAAGATAGAAAAGATAGATCAACACCTTAGAGTTCAGCCTCTTTGAGGGGGCAACCTCCTTTACATTACATAAATGAACAATTCTTGGATGATTCAAATGAAAAAACCTCCTTTCTATGTATAGGAGTCTATGCAGTCACAATATAACCCAATTGACCTAACAATAATAATATAAAGCCACAAAAATAACAATATAGGGATTCTATGGGGTACAATAATAAAAATATGGGGACAATAGTGGCTCAACAATATTAATAAGGGATACAACTACAACAGTAATGGGGCAATCACTAGTATTATAGGGACCTAACATGCCCCTCTCCTTCAAAAAAGTGTTGTCCTTAACGCTTGAGTAGTTCTGGATGCTTCTGTATAAAATTCTCATCCTCCCATGTGGAATCTTCAGAGGATAAGTTCTTCCACTTGATGAGATACTCCGAAATTGATCGATTTCATAGCTGTCAAGTTCTTGTTTCTGTGACTGCTTCCGGTTCCAATATAATTTTCCCTTCCTCGTCAAGTTCTGGCAATATTGTTTGAATTGGGAGCTTGTCGCCTATAACCTTCTTTGAACATAAAACATGGAAAACTGGGTGCACTCGAGACGCTACAGGAAGCTCCAATTTGTATGCGATAGTACCAATCTTTTGCAACACCTTGTACGGACCATAATACTTTTGTGATAATTTATTATCCTTCTTAGCTTGCTTGAGGGACATTTGTTTATATGGTTGTAGCTGTAGGAATACCCAATCACCTACATCAAAATTTCTTTCGCTGCGATGTTGATCTGCCTGTTGTTTCCTTCTATTCTGCACCAACACGAGGTTATCCTTTAAGAGTTCGAGGACTTGTTGTTGATGCTCAATGTGATGTTCCACTGCTTGAACCTTAGAATTTACTCTTAAATATGATGTGATGGATGGTTGCTGATATTCATAAAGTTCCATAAATGGGGTCTTTTTTGTTGCTGTATGGAAGGAAGTGTTATACCAATTCAGCTAGAGGCAACCATTTGACCCATTGTGTCTATTTATCAGATATAAAGCAACGAAGATATCCTTCCAAGCATTTGTTTACAATCTCAGTTTGCCTATCAGATTGAGGATGATAAGATGAGCTATGAGCTAACTGAGTACCGAGACAAGAAAATAATTCT
>APFE030155168.1:70025-90662 GCA_000404065.3 Pinus taeda
AAATCGAAGGCAACTAGAGTCATCTTTTGTTTTTTCTCGACTCTTAAAAATTGAAAAAACAAGTTGTGTCAAAGCGTCTAATTTTTTTTTAATCGGAATAATATCACTATTCCCACATTGGTCTTAGGTTGAGGAAAATGGAGTCCACCAACCGATGATTTCCCCTTGGAGGAAATCCTAGTCCTTTCTCCTCTTGTGGAGATGTTGGCACACCTCATATGGCCACATTATCACTTCCAAGATTGACAATTGGCTTGCCAATATGGCTCTTCTCTACCTCTGTCGTTCAGAACACCGTGATTCCTGAACAATCAAGTCAGCAACTAGATGATACTAGAGTTACCCCCCAACCTTATACTTCATCTATTTCTCCCTCTCCTCCTTCCTCTTTGCTTGATGAAGCTGGTAAAGCTGAAAATCAAGTAACTAAGAAGGAGAAGAAGGGGAAGGAGAAGAAGAAAAAGAAGAAGAAGGAGCCAAAGGAAAAAAGGGGCAACCGTGCACAGTCTAGCAAAAATCCACACACTGCACCATCCAAGCCTAAATCTCCATGTGTCATTTGCAAAGGAGACCACTATCATCGAGATTGTCCTTGCATCCCTCGGATCTTAAGGGACTGGTCTCCTCGTTTGCACAATACGGTGTCATCGACCTTTGATGATCATGTTGAAAGTACACCGTCAACTAGTGAAAGCGAAGCATCTGGACAAAAAAGGAAATGTAAATTTCCTTGTAAATTGTGTGAAGGTGATCACGTCGTCCACTGTTGTCCCTTCCTAAACAAATGTAAAAGAGTTTTGGATAACCGTCCTTCTTCACCGCTACGGCTCTCTCCTGGATACAAGAAACTCTTGCCGAGTCCATCACTAGTTGAAAATCCGACTGACGCGCCATTGTGGTCGGTCAAAGCATCTATCATTGAAGATAAACCCTCTGAATCCACACCAGACAAAAGTCAAATGGTCGAGGCGGCAGTTGACCTGGTCTTGCCTTCAAAGGGTCCATCTTCAGATGATATAGTCACTGAAGAGAATGAGAATGACACCGTTCAAATTCTTTTCGTAAACACAGACTCCAATGAACATGGGAGAAATCTACCCATTCCTTTACTGCAGGAAGGAATTTCATCAGAGTCGTATCCGGCCATCTATTCGGTCCCACCTCCAAGCAACCTAGTCGTTTCCTTTGATTGGAATCTACTAGGCAGACCCCGTTTACCGGCTAGTGTACCATTCCGAATCATTGTACAAGCTTATAGAATGGTCATGGTTGGTACCATCATAGATGAAGGGGATTCTATGAGTATCCTTTCCTCGACTGCTTGGAAAGCTCTTGGTTCGCCATCGCTTATGCCTGAGGTGAGAAATATGACAGGCTTTGACAGAGGAACTAGTCGACCGTTAGGGATCCTTCCCAATGTGCCTATAACGTTGAGAAGAGAAATCATTTATATGAACATAATGGTAGTCCAAGGGCTTCTAGATTATAATATACTCCTTAGACGTGACTATATTTATTGCATGGGAGCCATTGTCTCCTCACTCTTTAAAGTAATGTGTTTTCCGCATGAAGGCAAAGTGGTCCAGTTCGTAGACCAACTTTCGTTCCCTAGCTCACACATGGAAAATAGTCAAATACCATCCCTAAATGGTCTTTTCATGCAAGGAATGTCTCATCAATCTCTAGTCCGTCCACCTGAAGAACGCGAGTAATTCGGGAGGGCATGACCGAAACCCAGGGGGCATGCGCCCTGGCCTATTCCGACAGGAAAACTCTAGGCATAGAGTAGGTTTCTACGAAGGATATATGACTAGTCCGATACCCGTCTGTATAGGAAGAGGGAATTAGAACAGAATAAGATACCTCCATTAGAAGGTAGACCTTTCCTGATAGAACAAATGTTTTGTCTGCAAATTGAAGGGTGACCTAGAAACTCTACTTCACTATGCCTGGGGGCATGCAAACCTTTTGCGAGCAAGTGAAAAACGACCTTTATATTTTTTCTAACTTCAACTGCTTAAGTTGGGTGAGTGGTCAAATTGACCGTTCGCCTTCGCAGGGGCCAAATGGCACCGGCGAAGTAAAGGAAAACTTTTCCTACCCGACCTTAGTAGTTAACTAACCCTTAGGACAGTAGTTGGTCATTTCTAGCCTGCATGCGAGAGGCAGCAAAGCAAAGCTTCGAAAGGTGCAAGCTCCACAAAAATGGAATATATCGATGAGATGTCCTTATTATATGACTGGCACGAGCAATTTTTATGTGAATTTCAAGCTTGTTAAAAGTTAAACCTAAGCAATGAGCAAATGTTTCCCCCAGAGTTTAAGCTCATTAAAAAATGAACCAATCCACGGTAAATAACCATTATGAATGCATTATCATCAGCTTTTGAGCCTTGGTCGTGTTCTCATCATCACCTCCACTCCGTTTTAGCCGATCATATGCCTCCATTTGATTGTTTACCCTTTTTGAGGAACATCTGCGATGAGTGATTTAGTTAGCCATCCTTGTGACACTGCCGTGATTTGAAAATTCCAAACCTTACCTGGAATCAGCTGCTACCCAAAATTATGACTCGTTCTTAAAAAAACGAGTCTCCTTTAATCTCTTTTCATCTGACTCATAAAATATGAAAATATTGCCGAGCGATTGGCCTATCCAGCTCGTTAAAGCTACCAAAAGTGCTATCCCTCCTCTAGATTTTAATCTTTTTGGACCTGAGGGATTATTATACAAAAAGATCAAGCGCTTGTCTTGTTCGGCTCTTTAAAACTATCGAAAATCCATACCTTTCGTATTATTGGAGTTTCCTTTCCGTCCCTTTTCAGACTCTCTAAAATTGAAAAAGTACCGAGTTATCATTTTCGTTAAACTCGTTAAAATCAATAGTGACAAACTTGTCCAAATGGATGAGAACGAGTTTCACTGTCACTAGGCTCGTTAAAACATAGCGACGGGTTTTCCCGAAGGGGGAATTATAGAACAAGCATATGTTATCCTCCTCAAGCTTGATAAAAATAAAGAGGTACTGGTAGCAATGACTGGGGAAAATTGGGAAGAAAACTTGAAGAAACTTTATTGGTAGCAAGTCGCTCTTGAACATGACACTTTCACTCCATGTTCGAGTCGGGTTGGGTTATTTCGTTCACTAGTCATATCACCATTGGTCCATCGTACCATCCATCTTTGGGGTTAATGCTACCAATCCATTTCTTTGTCGCTGGTATGTTCAGAAGAAGTCACTCAGAGAATTCACTTGTGTCTCATCCACTGCAATACATTCACGCTCCATTCTTTCATGACCACCACCCTGAATCCTATATCATCAAATCGTTTTCACCTCCAAAATCATTTTCTCCCTTCCGTTTCCTAGATGTGGGATTCATTAAGGCCCTCCTATGACAGATCGCTTCTTGTCGACATCAGCTCATTATCCAAGAAGTCGACCTAGGAACAACCCTTTCAGTACTTTGAAGCTTGCATGCCTCAATGGCAAGTTTCTCATTTCCGGCGACAGGTTTACATCAATGGTCTTCGACCGAAATATTTTACGTGGTGTTCGACGCCAAGTCCCTTTTTCACACCACGTGAATTGTACTACCGTACCTTGAGGGTCATCATCATTATCGGTGATTCCTCTCGCGCCTGTTAATATCTCACATCATTGGCTGGTAATCAGGCGATGTCTTTCCATGTTCGACTCCAAAACATCTTTCACATGAATCGACTTGTACTCCGAGTGAATATTGAACGAGTTTGAAGACCCCGGATCTAGTTTCATCCATCTGGGATGCGATATATTCAGGAATATAAAGACATCAAATGTGCATCATTGCTGAACAGATGATCATCCGAATCAAAAGATGATGACTCCATCCGAATCATCAGTCTGCTACACAGACGGTTGTCTGTCCTATGTACATGAAAATGAATTTATAAAGCTGAGCATGGGAATGCCCGCCTGAGCTAGATCATAAAAAATATTATGAAGATAATGTATTGTATTGTATCTTATTACAGGTCAACTTCCAGCTCGAAAAAACTTCGGATCCTCATGATAAAGCATTTCACTCGACATCAAAAGATTAACGACCTCATGCTTTAGGGGGCAACTGTTATAGACATTTTTGGGCACTGCAACCCCAATTATACATGTCCATAAACCAAAGTCTCCTAAGTCCCTAAAAGTATTGCTTCACACCCTAAAGGAACAAGGTCAGTTGATTACATCATCTCCCAGAAATTCTCCATGGAAAACTACTCAAAACTGGTCAAAACTGGACCATACAGACTGCCCAGTGCAGAGGGTGTGATGCATCTCACTTGCTCAGTGTAAAAAGTGCGATGCATACTGGAAAGCCCTTCTGTAGGGTGCGATGGGCGGGAGTAGACAAATGGCATAGACAGTTTGCAAGGTGGATGACAATGGAATCTTCCAGAAACTTCTCTTGTGACACTTGCCTCTCTGAATTCGCACAGGGATGAGTAAGAGATCATCAATCTCCAAGTGGAATCAAGAACTATCGGAGAGAGGACACTAATCAAAATCCTAGAAGCTGACTCACCCCCTACAATCATCTATATATGGATCCCTCATCACAGAGATCCAGAGGTTGGAATCTTGTATCTTGTAAGGAAGTGTTGTTGGTTTCCTGGTGCAATATCATAGTGTTGGGTGATCTAAGCTTTTCATGAGGTAAAGAAGGGCTTTCATGCTGAGAGGATGATGCTGGGTCAGAACAATGGGTTGTAATCCTCTTTTCTATTCTTGATATTAATAAAGCTATTCAATTTTTTCTCCACATTCTTGTATGTTTGATGATATATGCATTTGTGTGGTCTATATATATGGTCCTATATTGTTTATGATTGTAGATCTCTATTCTTCGATAGTTTTATGCTGCTTTGATTCCACAAGTGCCCTTTGAAGCTGGGTAAACGAAGAAGGAGCGGCAAAGATCTGTCAGAAGGGAGAGGAACCAAGCACAAGACTGAGGTTGGTGTCCTTTGTTCCCCTCTTATCTACTTCTCATTAAGGAAAGAAAGTAGTTTTGGTTTGTTTGTTTCTAAGATAGCTACCCGTCTTAGTGGGACTAGCAGCTCCGAGTGGACACTAGATTTCCCGATAACATAAAGCCATCCTCTAGGCTATACTAGATGTGGCTAAAGGGTGAAAAGAATCCATTGATAATGTCCTTAGAGCATTGACCTGCCCCCCTCGTTCTCTATGAATTGGATCTCCTACAACTGTCGGGGGTTGGCTAGCCCTGATAAAAAATTAGCCTTCCGTCAATTGATGGAATTGGAATTGGTGGACATTATATTTTTACAGGAGACACTTACGATCGGAACACAAATTAATCCCATTCTAGACACCATTTTACCTGGATGGCATTTCACAGCACTGGATGCCCATGGGCGATCTGGGAATTTGTTATTGGGTATTGACCCCAGATCCATTAGACTATTAAAATCCAAGGGGGGATAGGATTCATCGGAGCTAATGTATACTCAGTAGATATTGGAAGGGAGCTAAGTATTATTAATGTCTACAAAACTTGTAACAACAACCTCACTTTCCGACAACAGTTACTTGAATTTGAATACTTAAAGTTGAGAACATCATTATAGGGGGAGATCTCAATCTATCTTTGGGACATGCTAAATCTTGGGGCATGAATTCTCGTATTGACTAGCTATTGGATGGGATCTTGTCACTACTAAAGGATCCCCAACTGATTGATTTACCCATGCGTTGGTTAAATCCCACCAGGCGAAATAGAAGGACCGGGGATGCTGCACTAGCCAGAAGATTGGATCGTTTTCTGGTTAAGGAGACTTTATTGGAACAATTTCCCCTTTATTGTCAATAGGTGGGATCAAGGGGGTTTCCGAATCACCATCCCATTTATCTGGAGATTGTAGGTGGTGTATGAAAACCCAATGCACCTTTCAAGTTCAATTCAACCTATCTTAAAGATGACAACTACATACATATGATTACATAGAATTGGAAATCCATTATAGCTCAGTCGGGTCTAACAGCCTCCGATATATTTGCAAATAAAATGGTAATCCTAAAACATAAATAAATTAAATGGGAAAAGAATAAGAGGATCAAAGATGAGCAAATGCTGAGAGACTGAACTATAAATTGAACAATTGAGTGGATCGAGAACCGAGGTTTTATCTATGTTGATGCTAAGGAAAATTCGATCCTACTTGAGATCGAGTGGAATAGGATCTTGAAATATAGGGAAGAAACTTGGTGACTCCAAAGTAGAGCCATCTAGTTAAAGGATGGGGATGAGAACACCAAGTTCTATCATCGTGTTGAAAACGGGTGTTAGAGCATTAATACCATCTGGAAACTTGTGGATGAGGAGGGAACCCATGCAAAGAATTTCCATGAATTGGCCAATCTTGGTATTTTGCATTTTGGGAGATTATTGAAAGCTCCTTAGGAGGCAAATCTTGCAGAGATCATTAAGGTAGCTATACTTTTCCCAAAATATGTGGACCAAGATACAGGTGAAGAAATACTTACCCAGTATCCATGGGGGAATTAGAGGCCACTATAAAGTGGTTTAATAAGGACAAGAGCAATGGACCAGATGGATGGTCGATCTAATTTTACATTTCTTTTTTTGACATGATTGGACAGGAGCTACTTTAGATCATAAAAGAATGTCAGACTAGTGGGCGAATGTATGATGCTTTCAACTCTACATTTATCGTTCTCATTCCCAAGTCTAATGACCCACAGATCTTTGATGTATATAGGCCCATATCCCTTTGCAATTTCATAAACAAGGTTAGTGCCAAGATCATAGCAAATCGCCTCAAGCCCATATTATCTAAGCATATATATTTAGAGCAATTTCATTTCCTACTCACTGAAAAATTCATGAAGTAGTGGGTACAACACAAGAAGCCCTTCATTCCATCAAATCAAAGAACCTCAAAGGCATGATATGTAAGATTGATTTGGAAAAAGAATTTGATCACACTAGCTAGATATACATTAGAATGCTATTAACTCATCTTGGATTTCCTCTAGCATTCATCCAATTGATTATGTGCTGCATATCCAATGTATCATATAGTGTTTTGATCAATGGATCAACATCCTCCTTGTTCCATGCAGAAAGAGGTCTGAGACAAGGTTTCCCACTTTCCCCACTATTTTTTCTAATGATCATGGAAGGTATGAGTAGGCTTATCTTGGAGGATCGAACGAAGGGTAGACAAAGGGGTATCAAGATCAAAAACCATTTCATTCTCACACATCTCCTATTTGTGGACGACATTCTCATATTTCTGAATGGATCATTAGGGTATTCCATTGCATTTGTAGTTGCATTTTGATTATTATGCTTCGCTACAGGTATGCAATGCAACAATCACAAATCCACCCTATCAGCCTTCGGTTGAAACCAAAATGAGATCCATTCAGCACTTCATCACTTCCCATTTATTAGTCTAGATATTAAGGAGGGACTCAAATAATTTGGCTTCAGGTTAAAACCATCAAACTACTGGATTGTTGATTGGGTATGGTTGCTTGTGAAAATTGAAAGAAGATTAAACATCTGGCATCATAGGTGGCTATCTAGATTGGGGAGACTGATTCTCCACAAATCTGCCTTGGAGGCCACTCCAGTTTAGTGGATGTCCTTGGCATGGATACCAAAGGGTATTATTAAAATAATACAACAATTATGTTGCAGATTTCTCTGGAGGGGAAAAAAAATGGGACACACCTTTGCCAGGGTTAAATGGGACAAAATCACTCTTCCAAAGAAATGGGGGGATGGGGTTTGAAGAATCTAGATTACTTTGCGAGTGCTATGGCTGCAAAAATGGTTTGGAATGTCCTATCATCCAAGAACCTTTGGAGAGATGTTATTTATCAAAAATACATTTCCCCATTACATCTACATGACTGGATCAGGCTTCCTACATGGGAAAAACTATATAACAACATTGATGGAATCACATGTCCAGATTAGAGAATGGGAGGATGAACTAAATTGGTCACACTCACCAAATGGGAAATACTCCCCCAAACATGGATACCTCCTTATTAATGCAGAACATTGACCCCTTGCATTGGAATGGTGGTGGGCTAGTCTATGGAAGTTGAAGGAAACTCCCAGGGAAAAAATGTTCATGTGGTGCATCCTTCAGAATAAGGTTCCTATTGCAGACAACCTACTTAAACACACATTTCATGGCCCGACTTGGTGCGTATTGTGCAAGAAGGAAATGGAAGCATGTGATCACTTATTCTTATAAATTTCACAACCACTATTTCCATTTGGATCGAGGTAACAATACAATTAAAATTCATAATAATTGGCTAGGACAAGATACTCGAGCAGCATGGCACCGATGGTGGAAAACTTCTCATACACACAAGTGTCAAAACCTAACCGTAACTTATGGTTTTTTGGTATATCTGGCTACAACGGAACAAGATAATATTCACAGATAATGTACCATGCTGGGCCAATATCATAGTTTCACTCACCATTGATTATCTAATTTTACCGAAGGAAACCCGAAACCCACCTGCACACAACATCATAGCTGAAAAAATTGATTATGATATGCCATGGGCATATTTTGATGGATCGAAACAACAACATGGATGTGGGGGAGGCGTACTCCTTCATATCAAACGCACACACTCCTACATGATTCAAATGGGATTTGGGGGGGGGGGGGGCAAATAACTTTCTAGAACTTATATCTCTCTGGCATTTACTATTTTGTGCACTTGTCAAAGGATGTCAAAGTTTGCAGATTTTTAGTGACTCACAGATCATTATAAAATGGTTTAATCAACAAATTGTTTGTCACACACACACACACACACACTATGACACATATTGGATGATGCTTTGAGACTTAGAACACATTTTGACATATCTTCTTGTCCCCATATATACATGGAATGCAACCAAGTTTCCGTTATGCTATATAATGAAGCCACACACCTGCAAGGGGTCTTGTTGATCCAAGAACCAACGGGATATGGATTTGTACAACTACTATCACCACCCATTCATGGATGGGAAATTTTGATGGGGCCAAGGGCCCAAATTTTTTAGTATTTTATGACACAATTGTGTTGTAAATATTTGAATTATAGCATATTTTTGTCTATTATTATTGAAATTTCATATGTAATTATCCATAGTAGTCTCCCTTTGATGGGTTAGACATATAGTTTTGATACAAAAACACAGATAGTGGCCAGACCACTGATAACTCATATGTTACCTAAAATCTTGAGCATGTAGTTTTCCTTTTTATAATGAAAATTATGATTTTTCCATGGGGAAAAAATATTCATCACACTTTGGAGGATGAAGGCTCTTCCACCTGCGTCATGTCGGCATCATGCTGGAAGGCTCTCGGGTCTCCATCACTCACCAAGTCTAACACCACTCTTCATGCCTTTAAAGGACAAAATTTTGTGTCTAAAGGGGTTATTCCCAAGTTCTCCATTGAGTTAGGAGGAAAAACTATTTATGTCAATTTTGAATTCATTGATGCTCCTTTGGATTATAACCTACTACTTGGTCGTAGTTGGTTCTATGCCATGACCACATTTGTCTCATGTGTGTTCCATGTCCTTTTCTTTATTCGTAAGGAAATATTGCTACCATCGACCAAATTGAGTATTATGTGCCATCGGCCCAAATTTCCATTATGGGGAACTCAGTCCCATTTGTGGGAGATAACCTTGGTTAATATTAGAGTGTTGGCATGGGCTTGTTAAATATATAATCTCTTATTGGGGTATTTTCTCAATTACCACTGCCCGAAATTACTTCATCTTCTTCTAAATCTATTATTCATATGACCTCTTCTGACACCTATGGACCCCATAGACCTCTTGATCTATGGGTGATCTCACCTGATTCTATGGAAGTTGATCAAGCTAGTGAGAACCCTCTGCCACCTATTGTGGAAGAGATTGCCTCTCCAGTAGTCCTGTCAACACTTTCTGATGTTGGTCAGAAACTACATCCTAATATGTAATATGACCAGGCTCCTTTACCCACATGGGCCATCCCTCCACCCATTCCACATGTCTCCCTTGATGACAAACCCCCCTAACTAGTCAACTTGGAGGTCATGGATCCACCTGCTGATAATCATATGGATTTTATGCCTCTTCCTGCCTCTAGTCTCCCTGATTTGGAAAACATAGAGCTCAACAATTAAATCTTAAATTGACCTAGGGTGAATCTCCTCGACCTTCCTTGGAAATTACACCCATGGAACAAGTCAAGTCTTGGACTTCTACTACCGAACTTGCCAATGGATTTTCCACTTCATTTCCACCTGTTGACGAGTGTTACACAGTATTTTGTCACACCTCTCATACTTCCTATGACATGCCCTAAAGTGATTGAAATATGACCATCATGCAGTGTACTCATCCATATATGTAGCTCATATCCTCCCTAAAACATTGATGAAAAAACCTTGAACTTCCCCTGAAGAAAAGGGCTCTAAAACCCTAATTTGAGTATCATCACCCCCTTGACACTGAAAACCACGACGATCGCTAGTTTCCCTATACTAGAACCACGATGCTACTGTACTTTTGGCTTGGATACCAACAATGATCCCTAAAAGGAAATTTTCCCAAAGAGGGCAAGAAGCTTCGTGATCTATACGCTTCCAGAATGATGAGCTAGAGGTTGTTCGGCGTAGATGAGGTCGAGTTCTCTCAACTTTGCCTTTTGGTCTTATCCCTATGAGCTATCTCCTTAAGATGAGGTCCTTATTCTATCTTCGAAGAGATCCTAACTCCCTTTCCCTACCTATATATTCATCCTCTCCCATTCCCAAATGGTTGGTCTTTGTCTATTTGCACCATTATGCTATGATTGTGCCTACATGCTACTCTTTTGGCTTGGAGAAGGAGTGCTTGGAGGACTTGAGCTTGGACTTGGACATTCACTCAAGGATAGCTTATTGACATCAAGGCTTGGTTATATGCTTCCTCCTTTATTCTATTAATATATACAACTACTGGTTCACATTCCATAAATGTTTGTATTGATGCATCATTTATCTTAATGCTCCTTGATCTGTTAAGTAGGTTACTTTCAATTATGCTATTTATGCTTGTATGCTTTGTTGTGTCTTGATATCTTTTGTAGGCATTCAAACATTGTGAGTAGTAAGATCGAGGTCGTGGTGCAAGTGATTTGAAGTCTTCAACAAAGGAGGATGTTGTATCATCAGAACGAGGTAGGCCATTTTCCTTTTCCCATATTTTGATTGTAAGCTGGGAAAGTGTCTAGTTGATTGTCACGTAGGTTGCTACTCCCACTCATTGGGCTAGAGGGATCGTCTCTGTCTGCAGAGAGGATTTCCTAGACAAAAAAATGGTGATTCCATTAGGGAACCTGTGACCCTTTCCATCCTTTCCTTCAACTTGATTTTATGATGAGTTTGACTAATCGTCAGTGTCTTGGATTTTTTGCTTCTCTGTAGCTACTTTCACTCACTAGTTATTGCTTTATGACACTTAGTCTGTTCTGGTCTTGAATATTTTTTATTTTTCCCTATTTTTCTCTCCCATCATGGGTTTAGCTTTAATAGTTGCACTGTCATCACTACTTTTTTAATTACAGTCGTGTTGATTACCCTTGCATCGCTATTTTTCCTATAATAGGCACTTTGATCCCATAGGATAAAGATAATTAGGGTTTCTTCTTGTTTTCAGTGTTTTTTTGCCTCTATCAATGATTTTCTAGTGTTTCTACAATGTATTTGTCTTGGTTGTTATGCTTGTATCACTTCAATTGTATCTTGACTTTGTTAATGTGTGTTTGAAGCTTGATTGCTTTCTAGATTTTCTAGGACTTCAAGGTCACCCTACACTCATTGTTTTACATGCTTCTCTGAGATTGATTTCTCCCATTCAAGCATGTCCTTGTAATCAGGACATATTTTTCAAGTTTCTTTTGGTTCATTGATGTGAATGTGTTTTCATTAGTGTCAAGTCATGTTGATGCTTTGAAGATTGCTTTAGTTCCATTGTCAAGCATAGATTACAAATTGTTTGCTTTGGTTGGACTGAAAGAAAGTGCTTGTTTTCATTCTTATGTTTCAGAAAGAAAAAGTGAAAGATTTCATCATTTAAGTATTTTTTAGACATTTCTTGCATTAGAAACCAAAAAATGAGAGAAATTTTCATTGTCATTGAGTTGATTTCATTTTCCTTCGCTCATTTCATTAGGTGCACCAAATCATTCAAAATGAAAAGAAAGGAATAATTCATATAAGTGCATCTTAGTAAATCAAAATCATTTTGCTTTCGGAAAGTTGCATTTAGGATAGTGAAAAGTGAAAATATTTTTTTATGTTTGGCATTGTATTTGGAAGACGAAAGTGAAAGTTAGTGGAAGGCATGTTTTTTGATGCATTATTGATTGCGTTTCTTCCCTTGGTTAGTATAGCTTTCATTAAAGTGGAAAATTTCCTTTTCTCATAAAATTGCATCTTAGGGATTCAAGAGACATCGTTTTGAGCCCAGAACTGAAGCATAATTGAAAATAAACGTTAGAGTTTACCTCAATTAACCTAAGGAGCATTTGGTACTTAACACAAACAATTAGATTTCTAGGCTAGAAATGTATTATGGTGTCTTTAAACATAGCAACTGTCATTAACTGCATACATTGTATCCTAGGGGTGAAATCCTGTCCGAGTATGGAAGTATATAGAAGATTCTCCAGTACTTTTGGGTATATCAGAGGCACTTTAGTATGATAAGTATATAGGGATGCTCTCATCGAACAGTTATGTATTAGATAGCACTAACATGGACTTGTGCATCCCGTACCATCGAGTATATATTGTGAGATCCCATTAGGTTGCTATCCTTTAGCCATAGGTAACCGAGTTTGTCACCTTGTAAACGTGATACACCAAAAACAACATTCGGGGAGATTGGTCGTCGTAAATTAAGTCCCCAATTTCGTCTAAGGTGTATATAGCAGTTCACATATACTTGGTAAAACCTTTTGCCTAGATTACCCCTTTTTATTTTTATTTTAAGTTCTAGAATCAATTAATTGATGGCGGAAAAACATTATTCCTGTGAAAATACTCCTTATTAGATCTTAGGTTGATACCAATGGTAACATGTCCTGAGTCCATGATTCAAGGTGATCCCTTTGATGGGAATCCTAGTCCTTTTCCTTCTTTTGGAAATACTGGTGCTCCCTATATGGCAACATTGTCCCTTCCAGGATTGACCATTGGTCTGCCAGTTTGGTTATTTTTGACCTCGTTGATTCTGAGTGTCCAAACTTCTTTTCAACTGATTTCTCCTCCACTTGAAAAACATCAACATAATGTTGATCCTAAAGTTGACCCCTTGCCTTCTTCGCCTGTTTCTTCACCCCTCTCTTCCTCTTTTCCTAGTGAAAGTCTAGATTCTAGTAACCAGGAAGCTAAGAAGAAGAAGAAGAGGACGAAGAAGAAGAAGCAAAATGAGAAATGGTGCAACCATATTATTGATGCAATTGATGTACAAAGATCTTACAACGAGCCCTGGAAAGTCAGATTCCCTTGCATGTTATGTAAGGGTGACCATCTTCTTTGGAATTGTCCTGGTATTCCCAAAGTCTTAGAAGTGTGGTCCACAAGTTCACATCGACCTTTGTCATCAACCTCTGGAGTTCATGTTGGTGACAAACCCTCAACTAGTAAAATCCATGGGAAAAAGGGAAAAGTCAAATTTCCCTGTAAGTTGTTTGAAGGTAATCATGCCATTCACCTTTGTCCCCTTATGGATGAAGCTTCCAAAGAGTTGGAAAACCTTACAATTTCTCAACCTCGTATTCCGGTTGGTTATCGAAATCTTCCCCTGATCCTTCACTAGTTGATCTAGTGATTGATCAAAAGTCATCTTTGGTCAACCCTGCTCTCTCTAAAAGTGAGTTTCGTGAGTCCATTCTCGACCAACCAATGGTTCAGAAACTGATAGACTTGACTCCACCTTTAGTTAATCATACCTTTCAAGTAGAGAGTGAACCCCATAACACTTAGGTTCTTCTGGTTTCTTTAGTCTTGAATGAACTGGAGGGAAATCCTTCTATTCTCGAGGTGCATGAGAGCAGTTCTCCTATTCCCATAGAGAAAGAGGGTAGCTCTCTTGTTCCTACAACACCCCCTTCGAGTAGTTTGGCCACTTCTTTTTATTGGAGTTGGTTGGAAGGATATCACCTTCTGTCTTATGTGCCTTTCCATATTATAGTGCAGGCTTACCATATGACCATACCTAGCACAGTCATAGATGAGGGAGCATCTATTAACATTTTTTCCTCAACTTCTTGGCAAGCTTTAAGTTCTCCTTAGCTTGTCCCCGTCACCCATAATTTGTTAGCTTTTAACAAAGGAACAAGTCAACCATTAGGGATCCTTCCTAAGTTTCCTATTACTTTGGGAGGAAAAACTATCTATATAGATGTGTTGGTTATCCAAGGCCTATTGGATTTTAATCTACTCCTTGTTCATGACTATGTTTACATCATAGGAGATCTTGTTTCTTCCTTATTTTGAGTTATGTGTTTCCCGCATGAAGGAAGCATTTTGATCATTGATCAGCTTACATTCATTGGTCCCAAATCAAATCCCACTGAACCATAATCCCTAAATGGTTCTTATATGCAAGAAATATCACCCGTGCCATAGGTTAATTATGTGGCTACCTGTTCTATGCCCACATCTAATAAAGATCTATTAGGTGATGTAGTACACCATGTACTGGGGGCATTGGAGCCTGATTTTTAATTTGGATCCTTGGACATGTATCCCTTCTAGAGTGTTGTTCTCCCATCTAATGAGAACCTCTTGGAAGCCATGGCCTCTTTTGGTCTGTGATGAAGGGTCATGGAGCAGAGTTCCTTGTCTTGTGTCAAGCTCCTTAAAAAATGAAACAATGGCCATGAGGATAGTTCTTTTACTATGCCAACCTCATTATTGATATAGGTTCCCATGAGGATAGTTCTTTTACTATGTCAACCTCGTTAAAAAATGAAACAAGGTATCATGAACATGGTTCTTTTCCTGTGTCAAGCTTGTTAAAAAATTAAACAAATCCCTTTCCAATTTGAGTCTTTTATTAGATATCGTAAAATCCCAGTTGATTCTTTCACTTGATCTCATAAGTGAACCTTCATTCCATCCACTTATGTGAATGAAATGAAGCGGGGGGCATGTGCCTCGAATTGCGTCATTATGTTGGGGGCATGCAAGCATATCTCAAGCATAGTTTATCTTTGTTTCAAGCTTGTGTAAAACTGAAACCAAATCCAATCGTGGTTTTTTTTCTCATGTTTCAAGCTTGTAAAAAGCTAAAACCATTATCAAGTATCCTCAAGCATAGTTTCTCATGTTTCAAGATTGTGTAAAAATGAAAACATTCCCATTTTACCTCTTGTTATTGTCATTTTTATCAGTCGATTTTTGCTAGATGAGCCTTGGTTGTTTCATTCCATCATCACCATCTCTTTGGTCGATCATACGCTTTGACTTGATTGTTTTACCCTTTCCTGAGGAACATCTACGATGAGCTATCTTATTAGCCAATCTCTTAACCATTACATGTTTTGAGCAGTTCCATCATCACCAGAACTAGTTGCTATCCTTTTATACCACTCGTTCCTCTAGGTTGAGTCATCTTTAAGCTCTCTTTTTTATGCTCAAAATATGAAAATATTGTCGAGTACTTCTCTTTTTGAATTATTTAAATTAAATGAATTGAATTTGTCTCAGTATACGTTTACCCCTTTTTTGAGTTGGGATTGATTGTTTATGAAAAAGGAACACCTTGGTCGAATTGGTCAAGAGTTTCTCTCGAATATTTTTTTGTACCTTTTTGGGTTCAAGAGACAAATTATGAAAAGGGACATGATGTAGTTTTATTTTTCATCTCTTTTTCAAAATATGAAAAAGATACCAAGTTATCCTTCCATGGGGATCATTAAAATTTTTACGACGAAAGACTCATCACCATGATGAGATCAAGTTTCTCCTTATTAGGACTCATAAAACTTACTAGGATGGATTCATTCGAAGAGTGAGATTATATGACAAGAATATGGTATCCTCTTCAAGCTTGTGTAAAAATAAAGAGGTACTCACTAGAAATAGCAGGGAAGAAATGAAAGTGAAACATCTCTTATATAGGCAGCATGTCGCTCTTGAACATAACACTCATATGTTTCTCATGTCGGGTTTGGGATATCCTCGCTCAGTCACGTACCTTTCCGGGTTTGGGTGATCTATTTTGCCTCTCATATGACTATTCCACTTAGTTATCATTACACTTATTCCTATGTTGAGTCAAATGTTTCCACACTCTGAGTCGTGTCATTGATATGTTCAATAGAAGTCCTATCTGCAGTTTATTACCTATACATTATTTGACCCTTTGCTACAGTCTTGGATCCTATTCATTTCATTGTACTTTATTTCTCATTTCATTTCAATGATGGGGGACTCATCATGGCCCTCCTTTGATGGGTCACTTCCTGTTGACTTCAGCTCATTATCCAGGAAGATGAATTAGAGACTCCCTTTCAGTACCTTAGAGCTTGCATGCCTTAATGGCAAGTTCTTCACATCTGACGATAGGTTTTCATCATTGGCCTTCACTCAGATGATTCCATGAGTGTTCGAAATCAACTTCATTTTCACATTCACAGATTGTACTATCATACCTTAAGAGCCATTTTCATTATTGGTGGTTTCTCTCGTGCCTGTTAACGGTCCCCATCATTGGCCAGTAATCAGGTGATTTTCACGTTTAACTTTGACACATTCATTCGCATGTTATAATTCGTACTTTGATTGGGTTGGGATGGAGCACAAGACCCTGAGCTTTATCTGATATGGTTCACGCTACGTGGAGTTATGTATTATTCATGATTGTAGACATGTTTCTTCTATATGGATTGTTGTGACCATACCGTGGGACCTTCATTTATGATGATCCTTCTATATCAGGTGGCTGCGTCCATACCTTGGATCTTAGATTTACAGATGATCCTTCTCATTCAGATGATTGCGTCCATACTGTGAATTCATGTTTTTATATCAGATATGTATATGTATATGCATCCTTGATTTGTAGTTCTCATAACAATGTTTGTTCTTGTACTTGCAAAAGATCGTAAAGCATCTCAACCATCACTCCCTATTTTTCCTTCATGCTTTAGTGGGCATTTGTTACACATTATTTTGTCACACCTCCTGCACTTCCCTATGACATACCCTGAAGTACCCAAAACATGACCATAATGCAGTATACTCATCCAGATATGCAGCTCAAATCCTCCTAAAACATTGATGAAAAATGCCTTGAGCTTCCCCTAAAGAAAAGGGCCTTAAAAACCTAATTTGAGTATCATTGCCCCCCTGACACTGAAAACCGTGATGGTTGCTAGTTGCACTATACTAGACCCGCAATGCGAGCATGATTTTGGATTGAATACTAGTGATGATCCCTAAAAGACAATTTTCCCAAAGAGGATAAGAAGCTTTGTGATCTATAGGCTTCCGAAATGATGAGCTGGAGATTGTTCGGTGTAGATGAGGTCAAGTTCTCTCAACTTGACCTTTTTGTCTTATCCCTATGAGCTACCTCCTTGATATGAGGGCCTTCTCCTATCTTTGTAGAAATCATAACTCCCTTTTGTTCCTATATATTCATCCTCTCCCATTCCCAAATGGTTGGTCTTTGGATATTTGCACCCTTATGCTGAGATTGTACCTACATGCTACTCATTTGGCTTAGAGAAGGAGTGCTTGGAGGGATTGAGCTTGGACTTGGAAATTCACTCAAGGAGAGCTTATTGACATCAAGGCTTGGTTGTATGCATCCTCCTTTATTCTATTAATATATACAACTGTTGGTTCAATTTCCATAAATGATTGTATTGATGCATCATTTATCTTAATTCTCCTTGATCTCTTAAGTAGGTTACTTTCAATTATGCTATTTGTACTTGTATGCTTTGGTGTGTCTTGATCTCTTGTTCAAGTATTCAAATTCTGTGGGAAGTAAGATCGAGCCCGTGGCACAAGTGATCTAAACTCTTCAACAAAGGAGGTTGTTGTAGCATCAGAATGAGGCAGGCCATCTTCTTCTTCTCCTATTTTGATCATAACCTAGGAAAGTGTCTAGTTGATTGTCTCGTAGGTTTCTAGTCCCACTCATTAGGCTAGAGGGATCGTCTCTATCTGCAAAGAGACTTTCCTAGATAACAACAAGCATCTTGTGTCCCCTTTATGTCTTGATCCTCCCTTATTTCCTCAAGTTAATTTCAAGAGTGTGACTATGTTAGACTATCCCTAGCATGGCCAACATTTCCAGATTTGGAATTTTGATTTCCTTTGGCATGGCACCACATTGGTGACCATATGGTACCTTTACAATCCATGAGTTCATGTATAGACGCCCTTGGCCTGTGCCCAGTTGTGGGCAATATTTGACATGACTTTATTAGATTGTGTTGCGCTTATACATATTGTAAGTAGGAGTGTTATGCTTTACCCTTTTCTGGTTTGGTGTGTGATGTGAGTTTTTTCCATGCCTTCTTTATGCCAAAAATCCAAAAAATTATAAAATTAAAAAAAAAAACAAAAATACATGGTCTTGTTCTTACCTTATCCATGTTTATTTTGTTGGGTTGTATTATATTCTTTCCATGACTAGCCCATGTAGTTAACCGATGGGTTAGAGGGGGGGCAGAGCCCCCCTTTCGTTGCACCGATTGCATAACAGGGTTGTCACAGGGGGTTTTAGGGGTAAAGGTAACCCCACTCTATGGGGTCTAGGGCAGCGTCCCAGAAAATTTTGGTTTTGGAACCTCTGTTAGGTTGGGCGGACCCACCTATGGTTTTGTGCATGATTTTCGCAGATTTTTTTGGATGTGATGGTTTTCGGTCCATGGTATTGGATTCTTCGGCATGTATAAATATGTATTATAACATTGAAAGGAACATAATGAAAAATCAAGTTAGTAGTCCCGGTTTTGGGATCCAAGGGAAAATCTCTATGTATATGTGTTTTATGTGTTATGCCATCACATTGTTTATTTTCTGTGTTTTAGAATTCGTATGCAGGTAATTTCTGTATGGGGTTAAAACCTACATTTAGTATCAGAGTTGTTTTGGCTTCAAGGGGATGCCTTTGTTGCTAAGGGGTTTCACTCGGGCCTGTGGTAGACCTCGTTCAGTAGGAGATCTACGGGATTGATTCTGGTGGTGAAAGAAGATGGCAAGTAGTGGAAAGATAGAGATCGAGAAATTTAATGGTCAGAGTTTTGAGTTGTGGAAACTCAAGATGGAGGATATGTTGGTGGATAAAGATCAGTGGATCACGATAAATCCATATACTAAACCAATGGGAGTGTCTGTTGAAGAATGGAAGAAGTTGGATCGAAAGGCAAAGAGCACAATACAATTGTGTGTCTCAGATTCAGTATTGTTGAATGTATCTGGGGAAGCTACAATGAAGGATTTGTGTGACAAGTTAGGGACTTTGTACCAATCTAATTCTCTGGTGAAAAAACTATTGCTGCAGAAAAAGTTGTATAACCCGAGGATGAAAGATGGAGACTCGGTGACAGAGCATATGAACGCATTTAATAATGTGGTAAGTCAGTTAGCATCTGTTGATATTAAAATTTCATATGAAGATAAGTGCATCAGTTTGTTGTGTTCTCTACCAGATTTGTGGGATAATCTAGTTATTGCAATATCTATCAATGCAACTGCCTTGCAGTTTGATGAAATAGTCTCATCCTTGTTGACGGAGGAGATGAGACAGAAAAATATGGAGAGCCAGAATGGTGATTCCTTGTCTGTACGAGGACAGTCCCAGAACAGAAACAAAAATAAGTCATCGAGTGGGAGATATAAATCTAGAGGGAGATCTAAATCTCTAGGAAAACCTATAAAGGCGGTGTGCTGGAAATGCAGAAATGAAGGGCACTACAAAAGGGACTGTAAATCTAAAGCTCCTGATAAAGGAAAGGGATCTGATGATGCTCCTTCTGTAGAGGCGAAAACCACCTCAGATGAAGGTGGGGATGTGTACCTGGCTTCTTCAAGTACACATGTAGATCATGAGGGATGGTTGATTGAATCAAGTGCATCCTTTCACTTCACTCCCCACAAAGAGTGGTTCTACGAGTATGAGAAATACGATGATGGTGACGTCTTCTTAGGGGATGATAGGAAGGCTAGAATCATTGGTCATGGAAAAGTAAAGTTGAAGTTGTAAGGTGGAAGGGTGAGAACACTTTCGGGTGTTCTGCATATTCCTGCATTGGCGAGAAATCTAATTTTTTGTAAGCAAGTTGGATGATGCAGGTGTAAAAATAGTGTTCGAGAAGGATACCTGCAAGATGGTTTGGGAAGAACTAGTATTGATGCAGGGAGTTTGGATTGGAACCCTATACAAGTTACAAGGTAGCACGGTTGTTGATAGGTGCAATAGTTCTGTGGTTCCTGAAAGTGGAGCAGAAAATCTAGTGGTCTTTGGAGAGAAGACCATGCTATGGCATCAAAGGCTTGGCATATTGGAGAGA
>APFE030155168.1:92163-134141 GCA_000404065.3 Pinus taeda
TGATTTTGAGATAGAACAGATGGATGTGAAGACAGCATTTCTTCACGGAGATTTGGAAGAGGAAATCTACATGAAGCAACCTGAAGGCTTTGCGGTGAAGGGTAAGAAAGAACTGGTATGCAAGTTAAAGAAGTCTCTGTATGGGTTAAAACAGTCACCAAGGATGTGGTATCAGAATTTGATACATTTATACGGGGACTTGGCTTCACCAGAAGCAAAGCAGATCATTGTGTGTATTTTAAATTAATTGGTGACCGTGTTATTTATTTGGTCTTGTATGTGGATGATATGTTGTTGGTTGGAAATGACAAAGAAATTATCCAGGATTTCAAGACCCAATTGTCCTCCAAATTCGACATGAAAGATCTCGGTGCTGCAAACTATATTTTGGGCATGGAAATTAAAAGAGATCAAGCAAAGAGGAAGATCTAGTTAAACCAGAGGAAGTATGTCAAGACAATATTGCAAAGATTTAATATGCATGATATTAAACCAGTGAAGGTTCCTATTCCTATAGGTGTAAAGTTATTTGCTGAACAGTGTCCTAAGACACAAGAAGAGGAAGAGGACATGTCCCATGTTCCATATGCAAGTGAAGTTGGTAGCCTGATGTATGCAATGGTCTGTACTAGACCAGGCATTGCACATGCAGTGGGAGTATTGAGCAAGTTTATGTCAAAACCAGGAAAGGAGCATTGGACAACAGTCAAGCGGGTTTTCAGGTATTTTCATGGCACTAGTGATTATAGTTTGTGCTACCAAGGAAGACTAGGATTGGACAGAGTGTTAGATATTCATGGCTTTGTTGATGCAGACTGGGCTGGAGATCTAGATCAGAGAAGATCTACAAGTGGGTATGTGTTTAACCTATTTAGAGGTGCAGTCAGTTGGATGAGTAAGAAACAATATGTAGTGGCACTATCAACTGCAGAGGAAGAGTACATGGCAGCCACTCATGCAAGCAAGGAAGCAGTTTGGTTGCAGAGATTGTGTTCAAGTATGGGGTTAATACAAGGAGCTATAAGGATAGACTGTGATAGACGAAGTGAAATTTTCTTGGAAAAGAACCCTGCATATCATTCAAAGACAAAGAACATTGATGTTCAGTATCACTTTGTGAGGGATATGATAGAAGACAAAAAGGTGTTGCTCGTAAAGGTGGAAACTTTGAAGAATACTGCAGATGCATTGACAAAATATGTGATCTATGAGAAGTTCTCTTGGTGTAGAGAAACAATGGGCATTGCAGGGCTGGATAAATGACTAAGCTCTCTTGTGGTCCCTGTGGAAAGAAAACAACAAGTGGGAGAATTTTGGGTTGTGTTATATTCTTTCCACAACTAGCCCATGTAGTTAACTGGGGGGTTAGAGGGGGGGTAGAGCCCCCCGTTCGCTGCACCAATTGCATAGCAGGGTGGTCAAAGGGGGTTTGAGGGGTATAGGTAACCCCACTCTATGGGGTCCGGGGTAGCGGACACATAAAATTTTTGTTTTGGAACCTATGTTAGTTTGGGCAGACCCACCTATGGATTTGTGCATGATTTTTGCACATGTTTTTGGACACAATGGTTTTCGGTCCATGGTTTTGGATGTGATGGTTTTCGGTCCATGGTATTGGATGCTTCGGCATGTATAAATATGTTTTATAACATTGAAAGGAACACAATGAAAAATCAAGCTGGTAGTCCTGGTTTTGAGATCCAGGGGAAAATATTTGTGTATATGTGTTTTATGTGTTATGCTCTCGCATTGTTTATTTTCTGTGTTTTAGAATTCGTATGCAGGTAATTTCTGTATGAGGTTAAAACCTACATATTTAATTCATTATGTGATTTAATCATGGGTCTAGTCTTTCTATCTGGTTTTGACAGGATAAGGTGGTATTTTTATTGCAACATCCAACGAGCCTGAGGTATGTGTCCTCTTTTTGGCATATAGCGGTAGGCTATTTTTTCCATATCCATTGTATTTTGACCGTTAGTGCCATTTTTATGCCTTAGGTCTGACCCTGTCAAGTTGCAGCTTTAGCCATCCTCCTTTATGCACATCGTAGCTTGGCAATAGATCTTACCTACTCATGGATACCCTAGTTAGCACCTCTTTTTTATATTGGTGTCCATGCAATCAATTTTACTCCTGTTCATAATCCTTCCTTCTGACCCGCCATGACTTAGAATTTAAGCCTTATGTCCTCTTCGTCATATTTTTGTCCATACCCCAGGAGGATTCCACACTCTATCCCTCCTGATTTCCACTTTTTATCAGCCTATTTTTGCAAATTTAGACTTGTTTTTTCTTCCTTCCATAGTAATCGTCTGCTTGGCCTACCATTCTCTCTCACTTAGTTTTTTTCCCTTTCTTGGAGGAAACACTTCAATGAGTTTTCTTATTAGTCAACCTCTTGTCATCATTTTATCATGAGTAGTTCCATCATTACCGAAACCATATGATATCCTCTATACCACTCGTTCCTCTAGGAGGAGTTTCCTTTAAGCTCTTTATAATCCTTAATTTAGAAAAGATTGTCGAGTGAACTTGTCTCCTTCACACTTGTAAAGGTACAAAAAGGGTCGTCTACCCAGTATAAGTTTAACCCTTTTCCAGATTGGGATAGACTTAAAAAAAAGGAATACCCTAGTCTAAACATTTTTCAGATTTCATATTGTTCATAGATTTCAATATTCAATTGATTTCCAAAAAAAAGAAAAAAAAGAGTGTATTTAAGAAAAGGAAGAAGGAAAAGAACAAAAGAGAAAAAATTGAAAAGAAAATAAAAACCAAAGTTTTTTGAATTCATACAGTCTAAGCATGATTGAACAAATTTCAATTTATGTTGACAGGGTAGAAAATAAAGATCTCCCAAACAGTTTAATATTGGCAAATCAGTCGCTAGGTAGAAATTAAATTGGTTCAACAGTTCAATTTGAACCAATATGAGAGATAAGTGATAGAGTAGGGTAGAAAAAAAAGGAAGAGAAAGTGAGAAAGGGTCTACAAGTCTAAATTCATCCTACAAAAAAAATGTTAGATTAGAAACAAAGGGTAGGTAGATTGAAAGAATAATAAAGAGGAAAATGACATGCAAAATTCCTTCTAAATGTTTTATTCCATATTTCATGTGTTTTTCCTAATGTGGAAAAATAAATTAATAAAGGATAGGGGTCTAATAACATACTCCTAACTTTATTCCATACTCTGCCCCCATTTCATCTCTTTTTCCACCCCCACCACCCACTCGTCGATCACATAAGTGATTATTCACCCCGCACCTTCCATCAAATCCTCGAGCTCAACGTTTGATCCAATAGACCATAAGAGTTTTTGGTCTCCCCTCACACTCCAAACGTTAATGACGGGGGGGGTTTCTGAAATCAGTAGTTTGCCTCCACCTACGTCTCGTGCTCACATAATTTCGCACCCCCTACCAATTCCGCTTACCACTAAGGGGGTCCTCCGAAAAGTGGTTTCCATTCCCGTGCTATACCCATTGCACATTCAATTCGCTAGGCCATTAGCCAACAGACCTGCGCCACTTCATGCCACTCCAACGGGAACTCTGTGGAAGTTACAAATACATCATCTCTCACCCATTTACAAATTTTTGATATGTCTACTTTTGTGCAGCAAGTGAAGTGAAAACTTGTTGAGACATACACCAAGAAGTAGTTGACACATTGAGATATCAACACAACAAAAGAAAGCTACAATTTTTTGCGTTTAGCAGGCGTCCCCCTTCTTGAATCTCGTTTTCTGCTCATTCCCTTTCTTTTTTCCCTCTCGAATTTTCCTCTTATTCTCATTCCTTTTCCTAATTGCAGTTCACCTGCAAATCCAAAGACAGTCTGAGTTTAAAATCTCCAGAAAATAGCCATGCCACCAAAGAAGAAAGAACATGAGTTGTTCAATCCAATGGTGCACCCACTAGTGGACTTGGACCATATTCCACTTGTAGATAGAGACTTCAAGATACATGAGACAATGTCAGAATTTGATATCTTCGACATATACTGTTGGTGGGAGGACAAATTCATCGATGAAATGGATGATATAGGACTCTGGGATACAAGTTTGCCTTTCTACATTTTCCCAAAACCCATAGTTGCCCAGAATTGATCAGAAAAATCCAATCCTGCTGTAGCCCACAACAAAGAGTAGTAGTATACCTTGTAGGAGAAATATTGTTCACCATTGATGCTAAATCCATAATGCAGATGATGCAAGCTCCTATCATTGAAGGAACCACTCCTTTTTCCCATGAAATCTGCAGTGAAATGTACCAGAAGTTAGACTTTGCTAAAAGAGCTAAAACCCTGTAACTATTCATGACTGAAGAGATCCCACTGCCTAGAAAAAATCCTCCATATCCATCCTCTGCTTTCCCTAATAGAACCAGGCATATAGTCATTGTTCTTTCATATCTGCTAGGGTATTATTCAGATTATTGGCTTGATGAGGCCATAATAAGTTTCCTATCCATATTGTCTTCAGAGTCAAAACCCTCTATCTTATTTAATTTTAGTCAATTCCTGGAAGATGCCATCCATGAACAATTCATAAATTTTACTAAAAAAGAAGTGTTTCAGTATTCTTCAGTACTGGTTTATACGTTTGTTTATTTTCAGGTAGACAAGTTTCAATTTGTGATGAGCAAGCTAAATGAAGAAGGTGAACCTCAGTCTGTCATCTTCTAGACAACCTTAGTGATGAAAGATCAAAGGGAATTCACATACAAAACATTCATAGATATGTTTGTCCATCCAGGTATGAGCCTCCTCAGTGGTACAATAGAACCCAAAATCAATGAAGAAATCAAAAGAATTATGTCGTTGACTGACCAAGCTAGAACGTGAGATCGGTATTTGTACCAAAATTCACAGAATTAAGTATATATGGATGTGAATTGGCCCCGTACAAGCTGCCAAAGTTCCTCCCCATGAGGATCTTTTCACTAGAGTATATTAGACAAATGATCAATGCAAATGAAGTGCACTTTGTGGCAGCAAAGAAGAAGTCTCAATTTAGGATCAAATCCCAAATTGGTCCTTTTATTTGCAACAACAAGGCAGCAGGTGAGGAGGCTGATAAGAAGTTGAAAGAAATGAAGTTCACCCACAACTTCACATGGTCCTATGACCCATGGGGTATCATCTCCAAGAAAAGGGTGGAAAACAAATCAACACCTTGTATTCACACTCACATGCCTAAAATAGAAAAATTCATGAACCAGATAGAGTGGATGACTGAAACCTTGCAAGTGGTTGAGGAGTAGATACTTTCCTCTTCAAGTGCATAGACTCATAGGTAGAAAGAAAGGTAGAATACACAGGACAGACCAGACAAGGGCAAGGAACAAGAAAAAGAAACAACTGGGAAAACACATAGAGAAGATCAATCACCAGGGACTGATACTTCTATAAAGGAGTTCAAGCTGAAATTTAGGAAAAGGGAAAGGATTCGTATGGACATGGACTTAGGTAAAGAATCACCACAGTAAACAGTTATCAACCTCAGTGATATTCATGGTTCATCTCTAGTAGGAGGTCAATCTTTTCCTATGACTCTGATCTCAAAAAGGCAACAAACTCTTCAAATTCCCACATCTACCATTGTAACAGGAGAAAAGGAGGAGACCATTTTTTATACTTTCAGAGAGATAAAGATCATAAATGAAATGTTAAAAAAGAGTACTTATTCTCAGTTCTAGAAGAAAAGTTCTACTTCCCAAGGCAAACGTCTATCAGCTTTCGATTCAGAGAAAGGGAAAATGCATATGGCATTCCTTGAGGCACAAACAATAGAACCTAAAACTTCAGCTAATTATACTTCCTTTGAGTTTGATGCCAGAAATGTCCATCCTCTTGATCAGCGAGACATGCATAAGCAAACTGGTGAGATGATCTCCTCCACTCAATAAGTACCTCTATGAGTTTGTTCAAAATGCAGGTGGCTTTATCAAAGGCCCAATCTCAGCTAAAGATGGAAATATTTTATCTCAATTAAAAGATAACAAAATGAAGTCCTTGGAAGATTTAGTGGTGAAAATTGGGTATGATCCATAATATGTGAAAGCAGTAGAAGAGATTATTAAAAGGAAGGAGGTTGATATAGCAGCCTTGAGAAAACAGCTCAAAATACCTACAACACAAGATCCCTTGACTAAATAAATAGAGGAAACAGAGAGTTAGAAGGCAAAAATGATGAAATTGATAATGGAGTAGTCACTCCAACTAAAACAAATGGAAACAAAGATGGAGAAGATGGTATAGGAAAAGGAGAAAGCAACACAGTTGACCACCACCACTATTGATGCTATCGCTATTATGCTATTCCCATAGCTACTCCAACAACTGATCTAGGTGGCTCCAGACACATGCAAAAGTCTAAGAGGACTCAAGAAGGGTTAAAAATCAAAGTGTTTGGATTGTGCTTGAACTAGGTTCATGTTGAAGATATCGTTGTCGTGATCGTGGTGGTGTGAACGGTTCATCAAACTGAGTCCATATGAAAAATTTAGGAGCAGTCAAAGTTCAGGGTTGACTTGGGTGACTGGGCAGGCTTAAGGAGGCAACAATTTGGACAAAATATGGCCACCCGATTTCGGCCAACCTAGGCCAAATTCCGGGTGAATTTGTGACCTACTTAAATTGACTCCTTTGGTCAATTTTATGAATTTATAAAATGCCTAATGATTTTTTATAACATAAAAAATAAAAAAATATATATTTAAAGTGGTGGTGGGCCATGACCCCCACCACCCCCATCGCACCCAAATCATATTACAAAAATAATTTTTTACCATTGCCAATGGGCCATGATCCCCGTCGGGCCCCCAGCCAAACCACATTACATTTAATATATGTTATATATGGGTTGTGAGCGGGCCACCTCCGGTGGACCCGACCCACACCCAACCTCCACATAATATATGTTGTTAACAAGCCGTGGGTGGTAGGGTTAGAACCCGCCCGGTCAGAATGGCCGACCCACCACTCGGGTGCCCACACAACACTAATACCACAACGACCCAACTTAAATCAAAGAGTTGCTCTGCCTATATTTAATGCATTTAATGCAACAAACAACCATCCCACATGCATTTTTATTAATGCACTATATAACCGTTGGTTAAAATTAATACACTCCTATGTTAAAAATGGGTGTGAGCAATTTTGGAACCCGGAACCTCCACCTTCCTATATTCCTCCGCCACTAACATGCCACAATGACATTGTTGCTAACTCCTCCCAACCACGCTTATACAAAACCTTCCACTCATTTGCACGAGGGGAGCATGGCATGAAGAACAAGGAGATCACGTTTTTTTAGGCATCCAATTTTTTTATTGTAGGTGGAACCATGAACCTGGGAAAACACAGGTGGAACCATGATTAAGCCAAATTCTCAGGAGGGCAAAATTTTGCCTGTGTCCAAATTGGACAAATTTTATGTTGATCCTATACCTCTCAGCGATAGGAACTTGATGCCGCAGTTAGAATTTTGATATGAACAACATATCTTTAGATGACCCGGAGGAAGGAATATTTGAGGAATATAGGGGGAATCTAAAAGATTCCTTAAGCCCCAAATTCTCACTTTGTCAGAATTCAGAAATTTGACAGTCAGTTTTACACTATTTGACGCCATGAATCTGATTGTGCCATCAGATTTTCCATTTGATCATTTCATTTTTTAGCCACTTTTCAAAGTGGAGTGCAGGTGTCAACATTCAACATGTGAGCCATTATTCCATGAGATTCGATGCCACGAGATTGATGGTACGACCAACTTCAATAGTTTGACATCCTTTTCTTCCGATGGCCCTAGGATGTGAGGTATATGCAGTGTGTTCATGTAGTTATTTTTGCTATGAGATGCATTGTGCTACATAGATCCCTATTTGTTGTTTGGTGTGGGATCTTGTTTTGTTACTTGTTTCATGATTCCTACTTGATGACACGAAATCATCTATGGGATGTACTTGTTGTCTTGATTCATCATATTTTGTTTCAGATCCCTTTGTCATCATGTTTATGGGATACTCATGTTGTCGCCATGTATGTCTGAATTGAGATCCCTTTGATGCCATGTTGGGAAGATGCTCATTATTGTCATATGTGAAATTATGTCATACTGATAGGATTCCTTTTTGAATGAGAGTTCCTGCAGCAAAACATCTCTTGGATCCACTCCTATGTGAGGGCATATTACTTGTATGATAGAGAAAACAACTATGTACATCATCACTATCGACAACACTTAATGCAGTAGCCTACACTATCTTGTCGTTGGGCCCGAAGACGTAGTTCCTCCTGGACAAACTCTATTATCAACATCTTGTTATTTTATGTTGTTGATTCTTGTCATGTTCCTTTTTCATTACATCATGCATATATGTTCACTTATGTTTTTTAACTGAAATTCTAACAACATCACAAAAGTAAAATATCTTGGTTAAATCCAGGAGTTGAGTCAACTTGGATCAAGTTTGGTATCAAAGCATGCATGGATGTGAATTTCAAGTGTGAACAATGGAATGTGCAGTGACAGAGGATGAAAAAGCGATGTATGAGATCATGCTCAAAATTTCACAAAGGGTGGAAATAATGTATGAAGCTCTACAAAAAGAGACAGAGGAAAAGGAGCGATTGTAGATTCAGTTGCGAGCCACAGAAGAGGCCCTGGAATAATTGAAGCACAAAGACCAAAATCTTCAAACAGAGAACGCTGAATTGAAGATGCTTCTACATGAATAGAAAAAGGAGAGACATAGTTTGCTACGCGAGATTCTTTCGAGATATCATCAAAATCATCGAGGAAAGAGAATGATGGGAACACATCCCCATCATCCCATGGTAGTGCCCATTGTAGAGAAGGAGCCAAGGCAAGATATCATCGCCATACTTACACTAGAGACGACAAGGAGAGGTATAACTAGTCTCAATATTCAAATGTTCATTTTGATTATAATCATGTTGTTAAAGATGAACGTAAATCATGGAATCGAAAAACATGTACCTTTTGTGGATTACATAACCATACATTTTCTAAGTGTTGGAAAAGAATAACAACACACAAAAGGAGGAGGCATGAAAGACCCTCTCAACTACAGGTAAAGAAACATGTTAAGCAAATCTAGAGGAAGAAGATGTATTGCAATCATTGCAACAATGGTGGCCATCAAAGAGCCACTTGTTGGAGGCTCCATCCAGAGCAGCGCCTTAAAGACAAAGTGTCGGTGCATGAACTAGGTAAAGCAATTATTTGACAAGAAAAACCACTACAGGGAGATGACCCATTCACATCGATAAGTGAAAAATGGTTTCTAGATATGTTAGCTTGTCATGGTCGTGCTTTTGTAAATCATTTGTTTCATTTTAAAATGTAAAAGTGATGATGTGCTTTCCATCACTTGTTAAGCAACAATGATGTCTGGTATTATTTTGGGATGCATGATAAACTATGAAAGTGATGTCATGTTTCCATCACTTGTCAAAGAAACAATAGTGTTTGGCCTTAATTTTGTAAATAATGTGTTGAAGTGATGATGTGTTTTCGATCACTTTTTGAAGCAACAATGATATGTTGGCCTTGTTTTCGTAGCTGGGGTATTGTTTCTATTTCGATGTAAACTTGACAATCGAGTATGTGTTATAATCTCCTGGCAAGTATGGGATGCTTGGGTCATTAGTTGGTCATGTAATTCAAGCATGTAATTTGAAAAATAATGTACTACAAGTTTACAGAGGTTGCAGGTGTTGGCTCATTGCTTAAGGCTCCGAAGAACAAAGGTGAAGGAGATGGAAGCGAGACCTTTTAGGATGCTTGTGATGCAGACAAGGTACAGAGAAGTTGCAGATTACTTTTCATGCTTTTGGAGGACCAAATGCTCCTCAGTGGGGAGGATTGATCCAGGTGGTTCCAGACACATGCAAAAGTCCAAGAGGACTTAGGAAGGGCAAAAAATCAAAGTGTTTGGATTGTGCTCGAACTAGGTTCATGTTGAAGATATCGTCATTGTGATCATGGTGGTGTGAACAGTTTGTCAAATTGAGTCCGTATGCGAAGGTTAGGAGCAATCAAAGTTCAAGGTTGACTTGGGTGACTAGTTAGGCTTAAGGAGGCAACAATTTGGACAAAAATCTGGCCACCAGATTCCGACCAACCTGGGCCATATTCTAGACGAATTTGTGGCCTACTTAAATTAACTCCTTTGGCCAATTTTCCAAATTTACAAAACACCTAATGATTTTTTATAACATAAAAAATAAAAATAAAATATGTTTAATGTGGTGGTGGGCCATGACCCCCGCCACCCCCATCGTACCCAAACATATTACAAAAATGAATTTTTAACATGGCCAATGGGCCATGACCCCTGTTGCCCCTCGAACCAACCCACATTACATTTAATACATGTTATATATGGGTTGTGGGCGGTCCACCTCCGATGGACCCAACCCACACCCAACCTCCACTTAATATATGTTGTTAACAAGCCATGGGCAGTGGGGTTCAAACCCACTCGGCCGAAATGGCTAGCCCACCACTTGGGCACCCACACAACACCAATACCATAACGACCCAACTTAAATCAAAGAGTTGCTCCGCCTTTATTTAATGCATTAAATGCAACAAACAACCAACCTGCATGCCTTTTTATTAACACATTATATAACCGTTGGTTAAAATTAATACGCGCCTATGTTAAAAATGCGTGTGAGTGGGTTTGGAACCTGAAACCTTTGCCTTGCTATATTCCTTCGCCACCAATGTGCCACAACGACATTGTTGCTAACTCCTCCTAGCCATGCTTATACAAAACCTTCCACTCATTTGCACAAGGGGAGCACAACATGGAGACTGAGGAGAGTGCATTTTTCGAGGTGCCTTTTTTTTATTGCACGTGGAACCATGAACCTGGGAGAACACAGGCAAAACCATGATTAAGCCAAATTCTCAGGAGGGCGAAATTTTGCCAGTGTCCAAATTGAAAAATTTTATGTCGATCCTACACCTCTTAGTGACATGAGTCTGATGGTGCAGTCATAATTTTGATCTGAGTAGCATATCTTTAGATGACCGAGAGGAGGGAATCTTTGAAGAATTTAGGGGGAATCTAAAAGATTCCTGAAGCCCCAGATTCTCTCTTTGTCAAAATTAAGAAATTTGATAGTCGATTTTACACTATTCGATGCCATGAATCTGATGGTGCCATCAAATTTTCCATTTGATCATTTCATTTTTCAGCCACTTTTCAAAGTGGAGTGCAGGTGTTAAAATTCAACATGCGAGCAGTCATTCATGAGATTCGACGCTGTGATATTGATGGTACTGCCAGCTTCAGCAGTTTGACATCCTTTTCTTCATATGGCCCCAGGATGTGAGGTATATGTAGTGTGTTCATGTAGTTCTTTTTGCTATGAGATGCATTCTGTTGCATAGATCCCTGTTTGCTATTTGATGTGGGATCTTGTTTTCGTACTTGTTTCATGATTCTTGCTTGACATGACGTGGAATCATCTGTGGGATGTACTTGTTGTCATGATTCGTCATATTTTGTTTGAGATCCCTTTGTCGTCATGTTGATGGGATACTCATGTTTTCGCCATGTATGTCTGAATTGAGATCCCTTTGATGCCATGTTGGGGAGATGTTCATTATTGTCATATGTGAAATTATGTCATACTAATAGGAGTCCTTTTTGAATGAGAGTTCTTGCAACAGAACATCCTTGGATCCACTCCTGTGTGAGGGAATATTCCTTGTATGACAGAGAAAACACCTATGTACATCATCACTATTGACAACACTTAATGTAGTGACCTACACCATCTTGACATCGGGCCAGGGGATGTAGTCCCTCTTGGATGAAATCCGTTATCAAGGTCTTGTTATTTTATTGCTAATTCTTGTCATGTTCCTTTTTCATTACATCATGCATATATGTTCACTTATGCTATTTTAACTACAATTATAATAAAATCACGAAAGTAAAAGATCTTGTTTAAATCTAAGAGTTGAGTCAACATGGATCAACAACTACAAATACAGGGGCAAGAAGTAGTGTAGAACAACAAACCAAATCCATGGAGAGCATAAACCTTCAGACAGAAGAAATCAAATTATTGGAAACTCAATTCAACATTTTGCAGGACGAGATTAAAAGAGCTGAGAGTGCACGTTCGATAGAAATGCAGAGGGAATGGACATTAATTGAAAAATTGCAGAAATTTGAAAAGGAGTCATCAATTGGTAACACTCTGTGAAGGGTAAAGGATATCATTTGGAACAATATAATTAATGGTATGAATGAGATTTGGCCCAGCATACAAATCATATTTGAGCAGAAGGAGCTAGTTTAAAAAGCTAACCTAGAGCTAGGAGACATGCTAGCAACAACCAATAGAATCATTAAATTTCTAAATTCAAAGAACAGGTATGAGATAGAAGAGTTGGGAGTAGGAGACAGAAAAGAAACTATCCTACAGGTGAAGAAGGTATTGACAAAAAAGAACTTGACTATACAGCTTGAGGATAAATTCTAGAATTTGGAGCTGACAGTAAACATATTTTTCAATAGAATTGAACCTTTGACAAAAAAAGGTTTCCCTTCTTTGTTTGTCATTGAACATGAATTGAAACACGTTTTCACAGTGAAGCCCACTTCTGTGTGGGACAGAGAAACATATGAGATATACCACAGGTTGATTAAGATTAAAATCCTAGATGAAGAAGAGTGGAGCGAATTGTGCGACTACTAGGAGGAACAAGCCAAGAAAGATTGAAGATTTACCCCAAAAGCCAAGTCAACACCCAGCTGAGTTAGCAAAGCCTACACAATTTGTTAAAGAATAACCAAATTAGCCACTACAGCAGAATTGGTTACCGAGCAAAGACATTCAGAAAAAAGGGGCTAGATATCGAAGTTATCTCATTGTGGCCACTTCGTGGTCACACTAGTCAAATTTTAGTTTCTTTGTAATTAATAACAAATTACAAAGTGTATACAACAATTGTTGTATATTTTAGTTAAATAGTTCATGCATTGGAAGTATTAGGGGTTGGACCTGAGGTAATTGAAAAACTTTTCTTTTGGAGCACTGTAATTTTTGGAGATGGAGCATCAATAATAAACGACCGTTTGCAAGATACTTAAGCTATTTTTATCTGGTGATGTTTTTCTTTATGCATTTAAAAGTTTCGTTGTTTCCTTCATTGTTTATCATTGAAATCTAGTTGTAAAACATAAATTTTAGAGTAATATATGATGTTGGAGCACCTTATTTCTGTCTGTGTCTACTATATAAGTGTTTTCCTCTGAAGTATGGTTAAAAAATACATAATTTCTTTTTAACCACTACTGATTTCACTATTCTGTCATCTCATTCTTTATTGTGCTTTAAGATCCAATAGATATAGTTAGCTAGCCTCGTGAATGCTCTGAAAAATTTGATGCTACATTCCAACTTTTGACTCCATAGCCCAATGGAAAAGATTTAAACAAGATCTACCCCAACCAATCAAATAATCAATCAATTAATTAATATTTTATCTATGTAGCTAGCCTAAAATATTAAAACATTGGAAAGAAAAATAAAATCTCAAAAAATATAGAGAGAGCCCTCTCTGAGCCTAGGATGGCTAGATCCTAGACTCAAAAGTGGTTTGATGTATCCGTTATGATCCTTTTTCTTGCCAATCTTAAAAATCATAGAGCGATAACATGGGGGACAACTTGACAAAAAAGGAACTTATAAAAAGAGGAGGGAACATTTATTTCCATTAGTAATCAAATGGAAACATCCTTTGTGTCTCCTTTGAACATGGCACCTATCTATTTCATATATTACAGTTGGGTTTTAGCTTTCCTAGGAGTCGTACCATCCATATGAGTCTCTTTACTCCTCCAGTTGGATACTTTTCCATTCATATCAAGCATGCCTTGATGCCTCCTGCATCGTTGCATGATATAACATGGTTCTTATTAGTCATTCTTCAAAGTTACTTTTGTGTCATGCCGCTATGTATTCAAGGGAAGTCTCAACCTGTGTCATCCATCTGCAGTAGCCTATTCAACTTTTTGAGTCGGTCATCCTTGTGTTAGTTATACTTCATCGCTTCATGAATTCATCCATACATCATATCATCTTGGTATGTTCCATGTCCATTGATGGGGCATACATCAAGGCTCTCTCAAAAGATCCAGTATAAATAGGCAAAAAAGAGGTCCCAAGAGGATGAATGTAGATGCTCAGGACGACGAGAATTCATGGAAAACTATAAATGATAAGTCCTAGCCAGATTAAATAGGTAATAAGTAAAAATGATCTCCTAGGGACCATGTAACAACCCTGGTGAAAATTCCATGTAATAAAGGTTAAAAACAATACAGTTGATGGGACACTTATTTGCAGTTGAATGTTGGGAAAGACATCCTAGGGGGTGTTCATTTGGTTGTTTATAGCTAAGGAAATTGGCAAAGGCAATGGATAAGGCTTTGGAAAGGAAAAATGGCATTTTTGGCAAACGTATTTATGAAAATAATGGAAATTAGGAGAAAAGGAAGGTGAAAGGTCACAGGTTGCATGTGAGGAGGAAAATGAGGGGAAATACTGGGAAATGAAGGAAATAGAGGACTCATTCATAAAAGGATTTTGAGGATCAGTTGGTAACCTTTTGTCAGTTGAGTTTTGGATCTCTCTCATTATTCTCTCTCTCTCTCTCTTTCACTCTTGGACACTTAGAGTTTTTTTGGAGGATTTTGGCATTAGATCAAGAAAGGAAAAGAAGGCAAGAGGAAGCAAAGATCAAGTAGGGAAAGGCAGGATCAAGCAGCTATAACATGCTTCATTGCAGGTATTGACTTGCATGTGTATTTTCCTTTCTATATTTGGCATGCATGGTATTGCATGTGGTTCTTTCTATCATGGCATGTGTTGGCTTGGTGGAGCCTAACCCAGGTTCAACGTTAGTTAGCCAAACAAATCCATACACTACTGGCCCTTTTGGCATCAACCCATGGAGCCCAGACCGAAGTCTCACCCGAAGCAGTATGGGGGGATGTTGGAACCAATTTTTCGCACCCTGAGATGGTTGTGATGTCAGTTTATCTTTTCTATTCTTGCCTTCGCACAGGTCACTTGAGTTCTAGGGCTTTGTCAGACTAGCACTTTATTCCACCCTTTAGTACCTCCACGAAGGGGTACGATTGACCTTCGCTTAGCCTCAACCTGTGGTTCAGCTACTTTCACACTGCTAGGGCATCGTATTGTGTAGATTCCCAAACTAGATTAAGTATCTTACTTATCTGATTAAACAATCATAGTTAGCACTGCATAAACATATATCCTTACATTCGTTCAGTTATCCAACATAATTACATACATTCGCACATCCTATAAGCATTATAAATGAAATTCATACACAATATGACAAGATGCATTAATAGGAAACAAAGACACAATATTTGTAAAATGCTTCTCTTTATTGATATCTTCAGATGATTACAACCTCTATCCGCCCTACGCACACAGCTGCAGGGGTTTGCACACTCATTTGTGGACTTCTACCCTAGGCCTTGTTATAGACATATTTGGGCACTGGAAACCCAATCTTATATGTCCATAAACCAAGGGCTCCTAAGTCCCTAAAAGTGTTGCTTCATACCCTAAAGGAACAAGGTGAGTTGATTACATCATCTCCCAGAAGTTCTCCATAAAAAACTGCTCAGAACTGGTCAAAACTGGACCATCTCACCTGTTCCATGGTCAAAGTGCAATGCATCGCACCTAATGCACATGGGGGTGCGATGCATACTAAAAATCCCTTCTATGGGGTGCGATGGGTGAGAGTAGACAAATGGCAAAGACATTTTGCAAGGTGGATGATCATGGAATCTTCTAGAAGCTTCTCTTGTGACACTTGCCTCTCTAAATTTTCCCAGGGATGAGTAAGAGATCATGAAATATCCAAGTGGAACTGAGAACTATCAAAGAAATGACACTATTAAAAAACTCAGAAGCTGACTCACCCACCTGCAAACATCTATATATGGATCCCTCATCCTAGAGATCCAGAGTCTAGGATCTTGCATCTTGTAAGGAAGTGTTGTTGGTTTCTTTGTGGAACATCATAGTGTTGGGTGATCTAGCTTTTCATGAGGTGAAGAAGGGCTTTCATGCTGGGAGGATGGTGCAGGGTCAGATCAATGGGTTGTAATCCTCTCTTCTACTCTTTCTATCATTAAAGCTATTTGAGTTTTCCTCCATATTCTTGTATGTCTGAGTTGATATATGCATTTGTATGGTCAATATATATCTGATCCTATATTTCTTATGATTGTAGATCTCTATGCTTTGATGGTATTATGCTGCTTTGACTCCATAGGTGTTCTTTGAAGTGGGACAAGCGAGGAAGGAGTGGAAAAGGTCTGTCAAAGGGGAGAGGAAACAAGCAAGGAGCCAAGCAAAAGACTGAGGTTGGTACTCTCTGCTTCTCTCTCATCTACTTCTAACAAAGGAAAACGCAAGTAACTTTAGTTTGTTTGTTTCTAAGATAGCTACCTGTCTTAGTGGGACTAGCAGCTTTGAATGGCCACTAGTTTTCCCGATAAAAAAATGGTGAATCCACTGGGGAGCGAATAGCTTGTTTGCTTGTTTCTAGTTTGTTTACTTTATAAACTATAGATGGATCTTGAAGTTATGCCAGCTGGCCTTCGAACTGCTTTTGCTATGCAATTGCAAAGTAGATAAACGTTGCTTCAGTCAATCTCCGGGTTAGTTTATGAATTAAACATCTGACTTGCAAACATCCTAAGTGCCCTGGTGGTGGCTCAAGTAACCTCGTTAGATCAGCTCCTATGTTTTGTATTTACTGACTATCATTAGCTCAACCTAAATCCCTGAACTAAGCTACAAACTGTGAACAAAAACCAAGTTAAAGTCTTGTCCCTAGACCATCACATTGTCTCCTTTTGACAATTTGGATGCATCGTACCTCCCATGTGCTGTAGGTGAGATGCATCCCTGTTTCCCTGTGTTACAGGTGCAATGATCAGGTAAGACTATTTCTGCCTCCAGATTTTGGTTTTTCTTCATTCTCTTCAACTTTATTCAGGAGTTTTGATGTCTGTGATTAGTATACCACTGTTGAAACTCCCTTCCTTTTCATTATTCAGCCTCCATTGTACAAAGAATTGTGAATGTTTTTATGTATTTTTCGCCATTTACAATTCTCCTTTACAAATAGTAGCTTAATCAAACTGTCGTCTTTTGATTTGAAAGTGTCACAAGTGTCGTTTTCAGTCAAAGAAAAGAATCCTACTCTTCTTGATGGTCGATTACACTGTTACTCTCGTATTTGATTTGAATTAATAGTATTTCAAGTGTCAAAAGTAGTTTTCCATTCAAAATCGCAAAGTGTCGTTCTTGTCTTCCTTTCATTTTTTGAAAAGAAAATTGTTAGTACTGTCGCTTTGAAAGAAAAGATAATTCAGATTTGTACTTAACATTCTTTTTTTCATTCACACATTAAGAAAGTGAAAAATAAATACATGCATGTGCATTTGCATTTATACTGCTTGTTGATTTTGATTTAGGATAGTGCATCTAGTGTGTGCTCTCTGCTCTATGTGAAAGATTTTCGCTTCTCTTTCCTTAGTAGCTAGGATTTTCATTGCAAAAGGAAGAGTAAATGACTGTTTATCATCTTAGATTGCATATTTAGGAATTGTATATCTACATCACGCGGTAAACTTTAAAGGCAAACTTCTTAAGAAAGATCAACTCCAAAATAAATTCAATGAACATAAAAACACTTTGGAACCTAACGCACAACATTTAGAAGTCTAGGCTAGAGACGTATTCTGACGTCGTAAAGCCTGGAAACTATCGCCTTCATCGTAGGTTGGGTGATACCTCCTCTTTGAGACAACAAGTGCCAATACAGACTTTTGCTCCCATGTACCATCGAGTATATATTGGGAGACCACAATAGGCTATATCCTTTATTCACAGGAAGCCGTGTCTGTGCCCTATCGATCGCAATGCACTGAACATAGCATTTGGGAAGATTGACTGCCATACCGTAAAAAGTATTATGTAGTTTTGCGATTGGTTTGGTAATCCCTCTATCTAGATTTCTGGAGTAGTCACTTTCATTTCTTTTCAAACTCCTTAAAAGAAAAGGTCCATCTAAGCACTTGTCACTTCAGGCTCATTAAAAATAGAAGGCGACTAGAGTCATCTTTAGCTTTTTCTCGACTCTTAAAAAATGAAAAAGCAAGTTGTGTCAAAGCTTCATAAAATTTATTTTAATCAGAATAATGTCACTGTTCCCTCGTTGATCTTAGGTTGAGAAAATGGAGTCCGCCAACCAAGGATTTCCCCTTGGTGGAAATCCTAGTCCTTTCTCCTCTTGGGGAGATGTTGGTGCAAACTCATATGGCCACATTGTCCCTTCTAGGACTAACAATTGGCCTGATAGTATGGCTCTTCTCGACCTCTGTCATTCAAAGCACCTTAATTCCTAAGTAATCAAATCAACAACCGGATGACACTAGAGTTACCCCCAACCTTCTACTTCATTTTTTTCTCCCTCTCCTTCTTCCTTTTCGCTTGGTAAAGCTAGTAAAGCTAAAAACCAAGCAACTGAGAAGAAGAAGAAAGAGAAGGAGAAGAAGAAGAAGAATCCAATGGAAAAAGGGGGCAACCAAGCATCGTCTAGCGAAAATCCACACACTGCACCGTCCAAACCTAAGGGGACCACTATCATCGAGATTGTCCTTGCATCCCACGGATCTTAAGGGACTGGTCTCCCCGCTTGCACAATCCGATGTCCTCAACCTTTGATGATCATGTTGAAAGTACACCATCAACTAGTGAAAATGAAGTCACTGGACAGAAAGGAAGATCTAAAATTCCTTGTAGATTGTGTGAAGGCGATCATGCCATCCACCATTTTCCTTTCCTAGACGAAGCTAAAAGAGTCTTGGATAACCATCCTGCTTCACCACTACGGCTTCCTCTTGGATACAAGAAACTCTTGCCGAGTCCATCGCTAGTTGAAAATCTGACTGACACACCTTTATGGTCGATCGCAGCATCTATCATTGAAGATAAACCCTCTGAGTCCACACCGAACCAAAGTCAATAGGTCAAGATGGCAGTCGACCCAGTCTTGTCTTCAGAAGGTCTACCTTTAGATGATACAGTCACCAAAGAGAATGATAACGACATCGTTCAAATTCTCTTCATAAGCACAGACTCCGATCAACATGGTGGAAATCTACCCATTCCTTTACCAGAGGAAGGAAGTTCATCAGAGATGTATCAGACCGTTTATTCGGTCCCACCTCCAAGCAACCTAGTTGTTTCCTTCGACTGGAATCTACTAGGTAGACCCTGTCTACCGTGTAATGTACCATTCCAAATCATTGTACAAGCTTACAGAATGGTCATGGTTGGTACTATCATAGATGAAGGGGCTTTTGTGAGTATCCTTTCCTCAACTGCTTGGAAAGTGCTTGGTTCACCATCGCTTCTGCCTGAGATGCGAAATCTGACAAGCTTCGACAAAGGAACCAGTCGACCGTTAGGGATCCTTCCGAATTTGCCTATAACTTTGAGAAGGAAAATAGTTTATATAAACATGATGGTAGTCCAAGAACCTTTACATTACAATCTACTCCTTGGGCGTGACTACATTTATAGCATGGCAGCTATTGTTTCCTCAATCTTTCGAGTGATGTGTTTTCCGTATAAAGGCAGGGTGGTCTAGCTCGTAGACCAACTTTCATTCCCTGGTTCACACATAGCTAATAGTCAAGTGCCATCCCTATCTGGTCTTTTTGCGCAAGGAATGTCTCATCAATCTCCAGTCCTTCCACCTGATGAGTGCGAGTGATTCAGTGATTTTGACTTAAACCCGAGAGGCATGCGCTCTGGTCTACTTTGGCAGGAAAACCCCAGTTATAAGGTAGGTTTCTGCGTAGGAATATGACTAGTCTGATACACCCATCTGTGTAGGAAAATGGGATTAGATTGGAATAAGATTCCTCTGTCAGAAGGTATGCCTTTCCCGACAGAGCCAAAGAAGTGTTTTGTCTGCAAATTGAAGGGTAACCTGGAAACTCTACTTCGTTATACCTGGGGGCATGCAAACCTTTTTGCATGCAAGTGAAAAGCGACCATTTATTTTCTTAGTTTGTAGGTTCTTAACCCTTTAAACTTGTAGGATTGGTCGTTCCTAGCTTGCATAATGAAAGGATTCGGAGCAAAGTTTCGAATGGTGCAAGCTCCCTAAAAAATGAACCTATCGATGAGATATCCTTATTATACGACTGGCACAAGCAGTTTTACGCGAAGTTCAAGCTCGTTAAAAAATAAACCTAGCAATGAGCATATGTTCCACCAAAGTTTAAGCTCATTAAAAAAGGAACCCACCTTCGGCAAATAACCATTGTGATCGCATTATCACACCTTTTGAGCCTTGGTCATGTTCTTACCATCACCTCTACTCTTTTTTAGCCTATTGTACGCCTCCATTTGATTGTTTACCCCTTTTGAGGAATAGCTGTGATGAGTGATTCTGTTAGCCATCTTCTTTACACTACCATGATTGAAAAGTTCCAAACCTCACTGGAACCAGCTGCTACCCAAAAATATCACTCGTTCCTCAAAAAATGAGTCTCCTTGAAGCTCTTTTCATCTGACTCGTAAAATATGAAAAGATTGCCGAGCAATTGGCCTCTCCAGCTCGTTAAAGTGATTGGAAGTACCATCCCTCCTATAGATTTTAATCTTTTTGGACCTGAGGGATCATTGCACAAAAATATCAAGCACTTGTCTTGTTCGGCTCATTAAAACGATCAAAATGTCATTCCTTTCATATTATTTTATACTTTTTTGGACTTAAGGGATTATATTACGAAAAAGGATTACTCGAGTTTCCTTTCCATCTCTTTTCAGACTCTCTAAAATTGAAAAGGACCAAGTTATCCTTGTCGTTAAACTCATTAAAACAATAGCGACAAACTTGTCCATGTAGACAAGAACGAGTTTCACTATCGCTAGGCTTGTTAAAACATAGCGATGGGTTTGCCCGAAGGGCAAATTATAGAACAAGCATATGTTATCCTCCTCAAGCTTGCAAAATAAAGACGTACTGGTCAAAAATGACGGGGAAAATTGGGAAGAAAACTGAAGAAACTTTATTGGAAGCAAGTGCTCTTGACATGACAATTTCACTCCAACACCATGATTGGTCGGGTTGGGTGATTTCATTCACCGTCATGTCACCATTGGTCCAACATACCATACATTTGGGTTAACTCTACCAATCCAATTAAAGTGTCGCCGATATGTCCAAGAGAAGTCGTCGAAAAATTCACCAAACCAGCTTGTGTCATCTGCTGCAATACCTTCAACGCTTCATCTTTCATGACCCACACCCTGAACCCTGTATCATCAATCATTTTCACCCACAAATCATTTGCTCTATTTAATGTTGTAGATGTGGATTCTTAAGGCCATCCTCGACAGGTCAACTTCTTGTCGACATCAGCTCATTATCCAAGAATTTGACTTAGGAACAACCTTTTCAGTACTTTGAAGCTTGCATGCCTCAATGGAAAGTTTCTCACTTCCGGCGACAGGTTTACATCAATGGCCTTCGACCGAAATATTTTGCATGGTGTTTGACATCGACTCATGTATTCACACCACGTAAATTGTATTGCAGTACCTTGAGGGTCATTATCATTATTGGTGATTCCTCTTGCTCATGTTAACAACTTACATCATTGGCTAGTAATCAAGTGTTGTCTTTCCATGTTCGACTTCAGGACATCTTTTCACATGGATCAAATTGTACTTCGGGTGAAGATTGAACGAGTTTAAAGACCCCAGATTTAGTTTCATCCATTCGAGCTGTGATATATTCAGGAAAATAAAGACATCAAATGTACATCATAGCTGAATAAATAATCATCCAAGCCAAAGGATGATGGCTCTACCAGAATCATCAGTCTGCCATATAGACAGTTGTCTGTCCAATGTACATGAATTTATAAAGCTGAGCATGGGAATTCCCACCTCAGCTAGATCATGAAAATATTATGAAGATAATATATTGTATTGTATCTTATTATAGGTCACCTTCCAGTGGGGAAAAACTTCGGATCCTCATGATAAAGCATTTCAGCCGACATCAAAAGATTTACGACCTCATGCTTTAGGGGGCAACTGTTATAGACATATTTGGGCACTGCAACCCCAATCTGATATGTCCATAAACCAAGGGCTCCTAAGTCCCTAAAAGTGTTGCTTCATACCCTAAAGGAACAAGGTCAGCTGATTACATCATCTCCCAGAAGTTCTCCATAAAAAACTGCTCAGAACTGGTCAAAACTGGACCATCTCACCTGCTCCATGGTCAAAGTACGATGCATCCCACCTAATGCACATGGGGGGTGTGATGCATACTAAAAATCCCTTCCATGGGGTGTGACGGGAAAGAGTAGACAAATGGAAAAGATAGTTTTCAAGGTGGATGATCATGGAATCTTCCAGAAACTTCTCCTGTGACACTTGCCTCTCTGAATTCGCTCAGGGATGAGTAAGAGATCATGAAATCTCCAAGTTGAACTGAGAACTATCAGAGAAATGACACTAATCAAAAACCTAGAAGCTGACTCACCCACCTGCAAACATCTATATATGGATCCCTCATCCTAGAGATCCAGAGGCTGGAATTTTGCATCTTGTAAGGAAGTGCTATTGGTTTCTTTGTGGAACATCATAGTGTTGGGTGATCTAGCTTTCCATGAGGTGAAGAAGGGCTTTCATGCTGGGAGGATGGCATTGGGTCATATCAATGGGTTGTAATCCTCTCTTCTACTCTTTCTATCAATAAATCTATTTGGTTTTCCTCCATATTCTTGTATGTCTAAGTTGATATATGCATTTGTATGGTCAATATATATCTGATCCTATATTGCTTATGATTGTAGATCTCTATGCTTTGATGGTATTATGCTGCTTTGACTCCACATGTGTTCTTTGAAGCTGGACAAGCGAGGAAGGAGTGGCAAAGATCTGTCAAAGGGGAGAGGAAACAAGCAAGGAGCCAAGCGAAAGACTGGGGTTGGTATTCTCTCCTTCTCTCTCATCTACTTCTCATAAAGGAAAACACAAGTAACTTTAGTTTGTTTGTTTCTAAGATAGCTACCCGTCTGAGTGGGACTAGTAGCTATGAATGGACACTAGTTTTCCTGATAACAGACCTCCACATACTCAGCTGTATAGCCTCTACCTACACTAAGAGCCAAAAATTAGACTTCTCCCTTATCGCTCAAGACTTCTTCTTCTACCAAACTTCTTTTTCTCTTATCAAACTACTTAGAGATTACTTACTTAGCTCTTTTTATACAATCCCATGGTCTGCAAACCATGGGTAGATATTTACGGCTGACTTTACACTTTACAAAATAAGGGTGGACAACCCTTTATGATTCATGACACCTTCGCACTCCGCAACCACAAAATGCGGAGGCTTTACAACTTTATTACAAATTCGACCCAAAACATGGGCTTTTAGCCCCAAAACTATCCTTGGGGGATCTCGTTCCTAATAGCCCCCCAACGAAAGCATCGTGACTTGCCCTCGAGTCACTCAGTAGGCACAGAGATCTTAGCACAAAGACCTCCCAGCTCGACCCTTATGACCAGAACCTTAGCAGTGCACTGTGCGGCCGCCTGCTTCGCGTCTTCGACCATATGCTCGGTCACTACTCCCGAACTGTCAGCCTGAAGCTTTTGCTGAGTTGCTTACAGAGTCGCAAGCTTTCCTTCAATAGAGGCTATCAGATTGTAAGCCTCATCCAACTAGGGCTTCAGTTGTGCCTTTAACACAGCTTCCTTGTGCGACTCTGCATCCACCTGTTCTTTCAGCTGCCTGGCCTCATGCAGCTTCACCAATCTCTGTGTGAGCATGAAAGTTCGTGTTGTGCCTTTGAACTCATCATAGCGCTGCTATATCTCACATGCTTCTGTCTCCATCCATTGTACATTAGGGTCCTCCTGCAAGCTTTTCCATACCTTGAATGACTGCTCAAAAAGTTGTGTGGAGTTTGCTATTGCACTATCAACCGCTGCTACTGCTTCTGTGATAGTGGTCGCTCGCTGCTCCTTTACTTCTAGTTGGGTTTAAGGCTGGGCCTTCAACTCTAACTTGGTGATTTTCAAGTTCAATTCCAACTGAACCCTTTCCATTTTTGTACAAGCGTCGCGCATCCCAGTGGCCAACTTGTGGACGCACACCTCGACTGGTTCTTCCTTAGGAATGGCCAACTATGGGAGCATTCGGCATGCCTCCTCGACGACTTGCATTATACGCTTGTTCTGGTTGGTCGCCTCAGCCACAACAATGATGGTAGAGTCTCGTTGTAGTTCTATATGCTCATTGTTAATCCGTTACTCACTAATCACCTGGAGGGCTAGGTGCTCATGGGCCCTCAACTCTACAATCACTCCATCCTACAAAAGGTGGAGTGCCTCACCAGGGAGCGCTGTCAGATTCAACCCTACTCCCTTGAGGGCATTGATAGTGGGCTTGTCAACTTCATTCTCCATGGTCACTGCTCCATCAGGCAACACTATCGCGCTGGAGGTCTTGGTGCATAGCATCTCAACAACTTCTAAAGTGCTAATAGCAAGGATGGTGGACATCATGCCCGCCTGTGATGTGTGGGTCTGCAGCTCCTGGAAACCTATCTGGATAGCCCCCAGGATTATTTTCACTGTGTCACATCTTGCACTGTGTCACCGATGTAATGCAAATCACCCTTTGTGAGGGTGATTGGATCTAATGATGTCTTAGTAGCCTTGGATTTCTTCCTAGAATGTCCTTTCTCTTGCTTCCTTAGATGCTTGATGTGAGCAGACATTTCCTGTGGGTCTACATCATGTTGTTCTATCAACTCATCCGTCTCTTCTTCTGTCTTGGGTGAAGGCGACCTTGCACATTTTTCAGAGCCTCGCTCTCTTCCTCCTGTTTGCTTCTCTGTCTGCTGAGCGACATCGTGCTCTGCCTGGGCCTTGTCAGTGACCTCCTTCTTTCTCTTTTCGGCTAGCTGCGCCATCTTGAGCTTGGCCTCCTCCTTCTTTCTCTATGTGGTGTACTTGCTTCCTTCCACCACCAAGTCTGCTGTGCTACGCCATTTTGTTGGCTATCGATCAAGTACCGCATCAACGGCGTTCTCCATTGCCAGGTAAGGAAAGTCATACAAGTTTTGCACAGGGTCCTTTCGTGCCTTGATGGACATGTTGGGCACCAAATCTGCTTATCGTTTCCTTACCTTTTCACCCATCTTTGCATCCTTTTTGCACCAATTAATATGAATTTATTATATTAAACTCATGAGGTAACCCTTATTTCTTATGTCTCTTGGAATATTTAATTGATGAAGTAAAGCCACAGGGGTTTTACCTAGGTGAACTACTAAAACTTGTTATTTCCACATATTCCAGTGGATAGGTATTACTTTCACAGCATGTAGCAGTAGTTCTGCAATTCACAACAATTGTTCGACAACATTTTGATAGCATAACCAACTCACAGCTGTTTTCCAGCTTATTTTGGATTGTTTCTGTTCTCATTCTCTCAGAAACTAGTTGTTTTTTTGAATTATTGTATATTTTGGGCATTTAGTTGCCAGGTTTTGGGGAATATGTTATTACCCATGTATTGTATAAAAAGGGTTTTATTCCTGTGCAAAGGGTTAGCCGTGCAGAGATATGTATTGTAACAGCTCTTCTATAGATTAATATAATACAAGTAGTTTTGATGTTCTTTCCTTAGCTGTAAATTAATGTAGCCCTAATCAGAGAGTTGGGCCCACTCTTCTGATCAGGTGTTGCATATTTCTTTTGTGTATACTATTTTATTCTTTGTGTTTTTATTCTTGTTGCTTTTATAGATCCCTATTGATTACTGCGAATGCTTTTTAAGTTCTGCAATTTATTTCCATTACTGTTACAATGATGCTTTAATTTCTTAGTCACGAAACCTTGGTTGATATGAGATTGTAACCTTGCCCATGCATATACCTTGTGCGTTAGCTTGAAAATTGCATGCACCCAGATTGATGAATTAATGTAGGAAAGGGTTGAATATTTTATTCACACTCGGACCCTAAAATTTTGGCGTCGTTGTCGGAGAAGGCTAACAAGGTGCAAGACATGATCTGTATTGACCAAAGGATCAATCTCTCGTATTAGGGAGGGAAGTGCTGCCCTACTCTAAGTCATGAGCGTAGTATTTTGATTTTTTTTGCTTTCATCATTTTTGGGCTGAGTTGCTTGCTTTGGTTAACTGTTCTGAATTTTTCTGCATTGTTAAAACCTGATTTCTCATCTTGGGGAGGGAATTGTCCTTTGATGCCCTGCTCCAGGTCCTGAGCTTTAGATTTCCTTTTATGTGTGTTCTTTTCTTGATTGGTTTCTTCTTTTGGGGAGGAGATTGATCTTAAAGTCACTTGTGAGTGACTTCAGTTAATGAATTAATGAATGAAGGTATTACAGACTCATGTGTTGGTGTGTGTCTATGTTATTTTAGGCAACGGATCGATCAGATTGCAAAATACACAGACACTGGAAGAATGGAAAACAATAAGAGAAACACAATAAGCAAATGCAAGAACACAATAGATTTAATAAGGAGTTCACCCTATTCTCAAGGGCTATGTCTCCAGTCTAGCTTTCAGTGGTGGCCTTCTTTTATTGTGTCTTTGAAGCAGAGATTTACAATGAGGAGCTCAATTTGAGTCTCCTGAAATAGATAATGCTTGGTAGTGTGGTTCTTGGATTCCCCAAGCCACTAGAGTGTACAGACTCTTTTCCTTTCCAAGTCTTGACCTCTCTGGTATTTAATAGGAGGAGCCCAATGTGGTGCTCCATTATCGATAGATCCTCACAGGGATTGCTTGAACCTCTCAAGCCTTCTGTTTGCTCGATGCTGCCTTAGGTCAGCTCGGCTCTCTATTTTCTGCTTCTTGCTTCACTCTCTTTTCTTCTCTCTCACTCTCTCTGTCTCCGTGTTCTGTTCTCTGTCTTTCATGGCTAAAATCCAATTTGTCCTTGACTGTTCGCTTTCTCTTCCGCCCCTTCGGATCACCTGCTACTGTTCGTTTGGAGTTCCCTAACTCTGCGTCATCACCAACGTCTCATAGGGAAGTGGCCACTTGTCCTCTCACAAACTGCACCAGCTCTTCCTCGATGGTTCGGTTTTTTAGTTATACTGTGGAATGATTCATCTGCTAACTCAATAGCCAAATTGGACTTCAAACTTTTATATGTCGTGGCTTAATTCCCCTATCAAATCTAGTTTCTCCATTGGGCGCAATCTCTGCTCTCAGATCTGGAGCCCCCAGATTCTATGGTGTTCGCTCATCTTGCGCAGTTGACTTGCTCGACTATTAGCGCACGATGAGAGGCAGTGTTCTCTCTCATCTGCTGGACATGTGTCATGTGATGAATGGAATCTCTCGTTTTCTTCCAAATCCTCTTACCGCCCCAATGTGCCTTCGATATACCACCAGTTTTGGAGTGCGAGACTTGCCTTTCACCTTAGCGCTTTCCCCACGGTTTCCCGGTTTCCCATGCGACCGAGCACTTTGAGGCTTTTCCTTTTCAAGGGGTTTTTCCCAACGATGCGCGATTAGCACTAAGAATGCATTAGAAATGGCCTCCATTTCCCAATCCGGGCTTCCCAACTACCAGTTTTGCCTCTTGCGCAGTCTGCATGGGCCTCGGTCAATGCACTTTGACCGAGGTCCTCGTCGTTCCTTGCTGGCTGCAAACTATCACTGTCCAAAGGTCTTCCTGATCGCTCATTGTTCATGAATTTTGATGTTTGTCCTGATTTGATACAGTCATGGCACTTTGATATCTTTTCATGGATCCAATTCGGATCACGGCCTTCCCACTGAAAAGATTTTGGACCACCAAAAGTTGGTTTTCAAGCATGACTAAGTGAGGGTACAATTGTCTCACTTGTCCAATCTCTACCCACTTTTGCACTGCTCAGATTTGAACCCTTGAGTCCAATTCTGACGTCCATCTCCTCTACGCATTGTCCTCACCTTCCTGTCCAGAACTATGGCTTCCTGCAATTCATTAAGATATTCAAGTAGCAAGTCATCAATAGAAGGCAATTGACTTTGCTCTTCGGGATCCTCAATTAGTGAAGGTTCAAACAATCTCAAGCAATCTGCATTTATGACTGAGTAGATGTGCATGTAAGCTGGTAGATCAAGGTGAAAAGCATTCTCACCAATCTTCTAAGTATCTTGAAGGGTCCATACTGAAAGGCCTTACTTTCTACCTTCACCTTACTCCTGTCCCTTGCTAATTACACCAAACTGTCACCAACTTGGAAATTATGCTCCATCCGATGCTTGTCATGCCTTGCCTTGTATTTGGCTTGGCTCTTTTCCAGTTGTTCCTATACTGCCTGATGGATCTCTTAGATTTGTTCAATGAACCTAGTTTCCCTATCCACATCAATGTGTCCCTCAACTGTGGTGTCTTTACCAAAGACAAAATCCAAAGGAGACCTTGGTGTGAAGCCAAAACAGGTCTCAAAAGGAGATCTCTGTGTAGAAGAATCTTTTGCTCTATTGTAAGCATGTTGCACATAACATAAATGTTCATCCCAAAGCTTAGGATGCTTGCTGCAATATCCTATGAGTAACTGGATCACTGTCCTGTTGACTACTTCTATCTGGATTTTCTTTAGTTTGGTGTCCATCATTTCCCACAGACTTGACCAAAACTTCCCCACAAATCGGGTGTCTCGATCGGATACAATGGAAGTGGGTAATCAAAAATGAACCTATACATGTTCAAAGAATAGTTTTGCAGTTTGTTCAGCTGTAATCTGTTTATTACAAGGTAACAAAATACACATTTTGCTGAACCTATCCACAACAACATATAGATAATCATGACCTTTCCTAGATTTACGCAGTCCTCCAAAAAAATCCATGGAAACACTTTCCCAAGGGTGAGAAGGAACTGGTAATGGAGTGTACAAGCCTAGTTTTCTATTGCTGGGCTTGCTTTTAGCACACATAGTACACCCTCTTACATATCTAGAAACTGTCTCATTCATTTTTGGCCAACAACAAAATCTTTGCAGTTGTGCAATTGTCTTATTTACCCCAAAGTGACCTAATATTAGAGAAGTGTGTGCTTCTCGAATTATCTTTACTCTTTCAGTTTGTGTAATGCATAACTTCAGGGGAAGTATAAGAGTCATTCCTTTACATGATAATCCAATTCTTCTACTCGCTTGCCTTGAATTAAAGTTGCATATACATCTTTAAAGTCTATATCTTGAGCATATTGTTCAATGAAACTCTCATGTAACACAGAATTATGCTTAAGTATGGTAAATGCATTTGTAATGGGTCTAGATAACATGTCTGCAACTTTATTGTGTATGCCCTTTTTATATCTGATGACTCAATGAAACTGTTGTAGAAAACCCATCCATCTGCAGTGTGTTGATTGCTGCAACTTAGTTTGGGAGTGTAGATATTGAAGTGGTTGATTATAAGTATGTATTACTGTCTCTTTTCCCATTAAGTAATGTTTCCACTTTTTCACACTCTGTACTAATGCATACATTCTTTATCATATGTAGGATAGTTAACTACTGCTGAATTAAATGTCTTAGAACGATAACATATGGGTTTACCGTGTTGTGTCAACACTGCTCCCATGGCATAGTCACTGGCATCTGTTTGGATCTCAAATGGTCTTTGAAGATTAGGAATGCTAGTACAGGTGCTATACTAATCCTTTCTTTCAAGGTGTCAAAGGCTTTCTGCAGTTTGCCTCCCAACTGAAACACCTTGTTCGATCCTGTTAAAGCATGTAAGGGAGCTGCAATCAAGGAAAAGTTAGAAATGAACTTCCTCCAATATTGTGTTGCTCCAAAGAAGCTTCTAACTTCTATAGCAGATTTTTGTTTAGGCCAGTTTACAATGACTGCCACCTTAGAGGGATCTATCATCAATTCACCACCCCCTACTATATGACCCAAATAATTCAAAGACGTTTTGCCAAATTCACATTTTGAGAGTTTAACATGAAGTTTTTCTCTTTTCAAAACATCTAGTGTCTGCTTAACATGCTGTAAATGTTCTTCCCTCATTTTGATAAATATCAGAATGTCATCGAGATACACATAACAAAATCATCAAGAAAAGGTCTAAATACATCATTCATTAATCTCATGAAAGTATTAGGAGCATTAGTTAAGCCAAAAGGCATAACCAACCACTCATACAATCCCTGCTTTGTTTTGAAAGCAGTCTTCCATGCATCTTATTCTGCAACTCTAACCTGATGGTATCCACTGTGCAAGTCTAGCTTGGAGAAGTAAACAACTTCTTTCAATTCATCTAAAAGATCATCTATGTGAGGAAGGGGATAACGATTTTTTATTGTTATCTTATTCATTGCTCGGTAATCAATGCACATTCTCCATAAGCCATCTTTCTTTCTCACCAAAATGATTGGTGACCCACATGGTGATGTGCTAGGTCTAATGAAACCTTTCTTGAGCAACTCCTACACATGCTTCTTGATTTCAGCATTCTCTAAAGTGGAAAACCTCTTATACCTGTGGCTACAATGGTTGTTTCATCTCCTGAGTCTGACCCCAAATCTTTCGGAATAGCTGCAACAAGCTTCTTCTTCTTTCCCTCAAACTTCTTAGGTCTCAGCTCTAGATGCAAAATCCAACAATGCTCATCATCATGCCCATCCTTTTTACAGTAAGTGCATGAAGCCTTGTTTTTCTATGCAGTGTTAGCCTTCCTTGCTTTCCATTTCTACTTTCTTTTCTCCTTATTCTTGCTTGCAGTGGGTTGGGATGATCCCCCAACTTCTGGACTTCCATTCTTTCCTCTAGCCTCTATATGAGTAGCTTGTACAGATACCTCATCTATACTAGTTGGATTAAACATGAGTATATTATGCCTCATGTAGCTGTGTGGACCACCAATGTACTTCAAGAGAGTCTCAGGTGAGTCTAATGAGATTCCTAGAATCAATGCTCTCTTTCTAAATTCTTGAGTGTACCCTTACACACTTTTCCCTTTCAACTGTAGAAGAGTTTGCCAACTCATCATGGCTTGCTGCATGTAGGCCAATGGATAGAACTAATTTTTTATTGTAGAAACAAATTCACTCCAAACAGAGATAGTCTTACCATGTCTTTTCATGTTAGCTTTGGTCATGCCTTCCCACCAAACCAAGGCAGTGCCTCCAAGGTGTAGGCTTGCCAAGTGAATCTTGCTCTTGTCTGAATTGATATTCTGCACTTTGCAATAAACATCAATTTGTCTAATCTAATTGTCCAGCTTTTCTGCACTCAACTCTCCATCATATGGTACATCAAATTTAACATTTAGTTTGATCAAAGATGCGTTTTTTTTAGGGCTATTAGGAGGTGTGAGAAAGATTTCCTCTTTCCCTTTGCTTTTTGAGTGGTCATGGGAATGTGACTCATCTTCTCCTTTGTCTTGTTTGGAGCTTGATGAATCTTCATCCTTATGTTTTTGAAAGTCCCTATACATTTCTTCTACCATGGAATTTATGGCTAGGAAACTATCTATGAATTGAGGGTCTAGCCCCATATAACCTTCTTCTGACATTGTCTTCTAAGGATATACTCTCCCAATTTTAGGATTAGTTTTGAGCAACTCTCCTTCTCCAAATTTGAGCCTTGATCTAGTTAGCATTTAACAACTAAACCAACACAAGCTTGTCTAACCTTAACAACCTAAAGCTCTGATACCACTTGATTTGAAAGTCACTCGTGAGTGACCTCAGTTAATGAATTAATGAATGAAGGTATTATAGGTTCATGTGCTAGTGTGTGTCTATTTTATTTTAGGAAATGAATCGATCAAATTGCAAAATACACAGACACTAGAAGAATGGAAAATAGTGAGAGAAACACAGTAAGCAAATGCAAGAACACAATAGACTTAATAAGGGTTTCACCCTATTCTCTAGGGCTAGGTCTCCGGTCCAACTTTTAGTGGTGGCCTTCTTTTATTGTGTCTTTGAAGTAGAGATTTACAATGAGGAGCTCAATTTGAGTCTCCTGAAACAGATAATGCTTGGTAGGGTGGTTCTTAGATTCCCCAAACCACTAGAGTGCACAGACTCTTTTCCTTTCCAAGTCTTGACCTCTCTGGTCTTTAATAGGAGGAGCTCAACGTCGTGCTCAATTCCCAACAGATCCTCACAAGGATTGCTTGAACCTCTCAAGCCTTCTGTTTGCTCGATGCTGCCTTAGGTCAGCTCGACTCTCTATAATCTGCTTCTTACTTCACTATCTTTTCTTCGCTCTCGCTCTCTCTGTCTTCATGTTCTATTCTTTGTATGTTCATGGCTTAAAGCCAATTTGTCCTTGACTGTTCGCTTTCTCTTCCGCCCCTTCGGATTGCCCGCTGCTATTTAGTTGGAGTTTCCTGCCTCTACGTCATCGCCAACGTCCAACAGGGAAGTGGCCACTTGTCCTCTCACAAACTGCGCCAACTCTTCCTCGACGGTTTGGTTTTTCAGTTATACTGTGGAATGATTCATCCGCCAACTCAGTGGTCAAATCAGACTTCAAATTTTTATATTCCATGGCTTAATTCCCCTGTCAAATCCGGTTTCTCCATCGGGCGCAATCTCTGTCGTCAGATCTGGAGCCCCCAGATCCTACGGTGTTCGCTCATTTCGCATGGTTGACTTGCTCGATGGTTAGCATGTGATGAGAAGCGGTTTTCTCTCTCATCCGCCGAACATGCGTCGTTCGATGAATGGAATCACTCGTTTTCTGCAAAATCCACTTACCGCCCTAATGTGCCTTTGATATACCACTGGTTTTGGAGCGCGGGGCCTACCTTTCACCTTAGCGCTTTCCCCATGGTTTCCCGGCTTCCCATGCGACCGAGTGCTTTAGGGCCTTTCCTTCTCGAGGGATTTTGTCGTGCATCAGAAATGGCCTCCGTTTCTCAATCTGGGATTCCCAACTACTCGTTTTGCCTCCTGCACAGTCTCCATGGGCCTTAGTCAGCGCGCTATGACCGAGGTCCTCGTTATTCTTTGCTGGCTGCAAACTGCCACTATCCAGAGGTCTTCCTGCTCACTCTTTGTTCATGAATTCTGAAGTCTGTCTTGATTTGATACAATCATGGCACTTTCATAATTTTTCATGGATCTAATTCGGATAAGGAATGGTCTTTTGACACCCTACTCCAAGTCATGAACCCTAGATTTATTTTTAGTTTCTTTCCTTTCTTGTTTGCTAAAAATAAATCTCTCATCCTGGGGAGAGATTGGTCTTTCTCCAGGTCCTGAGCATAGTGGCATAATTTAGACATTTTCCTCTCACCAACTTGCATGAGGAATATTCAAATAATAGGGGTAGAGGAAGAGCCCCAAATAAGGGAGGACAGAATTTGGGAAGGAATACTTATATCCAGCAAATCATCGCAAAAGTTGAACCAGAGGCATCTTCTCATGCTATTATAAGGCCAAGTATGTGAGAAAAATCTGAGGGACAATCTGTAGAACAACCAGTGCTATCTACAGTACCCCCTGTTGATTCAACGCAACAAATCCTTCCAGCAGTTGATAAGGTATATAGTAGTGTACTTGATGAAGGAGTGCCACTACTAGTAACAGAGGAAGAAGAAGTCGCAAGCAGAAGATCTGAGGAACCAACCCATTCCAGTAGGAGGGAAGAAGTTACATAGAACGAGTCTGAAAAATCAAGTCATTGTGATAGGTAGGAAGAAACTATAGGGGTATTCATATCACCAAGGGATAAATGGAGTGTTGTTAAAGCAACTCAAACTTCTATGATAAGCTCCCCTCCATCATTCCCTGTAGAACCTGCTAAAATCCCTTGTGATTATTGAAGGGTATTCATGGCACACACAAACTCTACTATTGACTTCCCAACTGAGGATCTTGGGACTAGTGCACCAACGAAGCCCATTCCTTTGACAACTTTACCTAGATTTCATGGGCTTGCTTATGAAGATCCTGACACATTCCTGTTTGAATTTGATATTGTGTGTCGTGGATATGATTACATAACCAACACTCAGAAACTGAAAATAATCCCTGCTACATTAAAAGGGACAACCTTGTGATGGTTTATGGGTATAGGAGGAAAGGTTATCTCCACATGGGATGGTATGAAAACCTCTTTTCTGAAGAAGTATCAGGACTACTGCAAATCTCGGAATATTAAGGAACAACTTTTCAAGTTCACGCAGAAAGAAGACGAGAACATGGTGGACTATATGGAACATTTTAAATACATATTACAAAGATTAGGTCATTCTACTTTGGATAAGGACATTTTGAAAATTATCCTTCTCCAGGCCTTTCGAGAAGACTCTCTGGGGATATTAAACATAGTAGGAAAGGGAGACATATCAAAAGAGGACTTCGATACCATCTATGAGCTATGCATTTAGTGCTCAAGGGGAGTTGCAAGGAATAAAAATGGGATTTGGTCAACAAAAGTATCTAGTGGGGGTGTCGCAAAGGCATAAATTGGAAATCTGTTGGATAACTTACGGAGTGATATCCTGAGTACCCTGTCTACATAGATGGATACATTACAAGTAAAACAGAAACACATGGAATTAGAAAGGACTATGGCTATATTTGCCTGAAATGAAGAAACAAGCATCCACAGAGTGAATTTCCATTTAAATCTATAGAAGAATGTGCAACCTGCGAGCTGAGTCATGCAACCAATTCATGTTCCTCCTTGCCAGGATTGAAAGTAGTTTTTCAAGGGACAAGTGAAGAGATGGACCAAATTTATTTTATGGGATCCAAAAATCCATGGCAACCTCGGCCACCCAATGTAAATCAAGGTATGTTTCCAGACCCATCTTAGTAATAATAATTTTAATATAGGTCCTCAGTCTATGCCTTATCCACCTATGTGGCCCCAATATCAGTTTCCACCCTGGCAGTACTAGGCTCCTTAAACTAGTTTGAATTCTTCATGGACTTCAAACTGGCATGGAATTTCTCCTACTTGAAAGTTTCCCCAGCTAGTACCACAACAACAACTTCAGTTGCCCTCTAATGTGCCTCTTGGTAATCAACCCATTCATCCCCAACTTCCTATCCAACCCAATCTGAATCCTAACAATAAAGGGGCTCAGAAAGCTAACACCCTCAACCTACCTTCATACAACATCTCCATTGCAGAAATTTATGAGATGAATCTGAGATTTGGGCGGGTGTTAGATGCTCAGCCTTCACCTGTTATTATTAAACAAGCTGGCAGTGAGGCAAAAGAACCAGTTGAAGAGGAATCGAACCAAGTTAGTAAAAAACAGACATCTCCTCAACCACTAATTACTGAAGAACACCGAGATGACCCACCTTATCCAGAAAAATTGGCCTTGAGTAAATAGATCCCTTAAGCTGAGTTTGACTTGTTAGGGGAGTTACAAAATCTGTTTGTCAATATTCCCCTGTTACAAGCTATGAAAGATGTACCTATATATGCAAAAACACTCAGAGAATATTGTGCTAAAAAGCCTAGAAAAAATCAAGGGACCCACTCAACATTCATGTGATGGGAAATCTATCAAAATTTATGATGGGAAAAGTTATGCCTGTGAAATATGGGGATCCCAAGAACCCAATTCTAACTGTGAAAACTAATGGAGTAAAAATTCAAAATGTGCTAGTAGATTTGGGTGCTACCATAAATGTTGTCACTGCTGAAGCTATGCATGCACTGGGTCTTCGAAACTTGAAACATACACCTACTGTGTTAGAGCTAGCATATTGATCTATAGCCAAGCCGGTACGGAAGTTGGAGGACATTATAATATCAGTTGATTCATGGCATTACCTTGTGGATTTCCTAGTGCTGCAAATGTAATCCCCAGCTGGTGGCCATCCCCTGATTTTGGGAAGACCATGGTTGGAAACTGCAGACGTGTACATTGGGTGTCGTTCTGGGCCTATAGTTATCTCAAATGGGTAGGTTACTAAAAAAATTGTGTTATATCCTCCTGCATAACCTAGTTCATCAGTGAAGCCAGTTGGCCTCAAGAAACCTCTACCAAGGGAAGAATCTGAACCTGAACATGAGAATTAAGATCAATCTTTACTATTGGGCAAGCCCTTAAATTGAAAATAGAAACAAAATATGACATAATTACCACTTTCATTAGTGATCCTTGTTCTATTTCAGATTCAAATAAATGAATTCTAGAATCTGTCTAAAGTTGTGAAACACAAGAAAATATTGAAATAGCAGATGTATTTGAGGAACTGCCCACAACTGTGTCCCATGACAGTGTGTATGTAGAGATAGAGCCGGGGAAGACCCTAAAAATAATCCAGATCTACCAGAATCCCAGACAAAACAACTCCTAGATGTTCTCCGAAAACACAAAGAAGCCTTCACCTTGGACTACACAGACATGAAAGGGATTCCTGCCAATTTATGTACCCATCATATATAGATGAAAGAGGATTGTCACCTTGTAAGACAACCCCAGAGGAGAATGAACCCCCTTTTGAAAAACATTGTTAAGGAAAAACTTTAAAAGCTACTGGATGTAGGATTTATTTACCCCATTTTGGCCAGCCAATGGGTTTCCTGGTTGGTGATTGTTTGCATGAAAAATGGTAAATGGTGGATATGTGTGGTTTACAGAGAATTAAATAAGGTAGCACAAAAAGAACAATTTCCATTACCATTCATTGATTAAGTCTTAGATACTTTGGCTGCTAAGAAGTTCTTCGCCTTCCTAGATGGATTTAGTGGGTATAACAAAATCTAGAAAGCTCCCAAGGATCAAGATAAAACCACTTTCACATGCCCTTGGGGAACTTTTTCATAATGGGTCCTCCCATTTGGTCTTTGTAATACGTCTGCAACATTCCAAAGGGAAATTCTAGGGATTTTCTTTGATTTGGTAGATGACAGTGTTGAGATTTATATGGCCATTTACTTCATACAGGGACTCAGTTGAAGAAGGGCTGGAAAATTTGGAAAAAGTTCGTGAAAGATGTAAATGCGCGCACGTCATTTTGAGCACAGTAAAGTGCCAGATGATGATGGAAGAAGGAATAGTATTGGGACATTTACTTTCAATCGCTGGAATTCGAATGGATCCAACCAAGATAAAGGTAATATTGCACTTCCCAATACCTAAAACTCCTACGCAAGTACGTAGCTTTATCAGTTGTGCAGGTTATTATAGGTGCTTTATAGAAAAATTTTCTAAGATAGCACATCCACTTTTTCAATTGCGGACAAAAGATGTAGATTTTGTGTGGACAGATGATTGTGATGCAGACTTTGTGAAAATCAAGGAACTTGTCTGTAGAGCTTTGATCCTTTGAGGGCCAAACTGGACATTACCATTTCATATTCATGCTAATGCCTCTCAGACAGTAGTTGGGGTAGTTTTGGGACAACAAGTGGACAAGATGCCATATGCAGTTTACTATGTTAGCAAAAACTTGGTTCCTGCCAAGTTAAACTACACAGTGATTGAAAAAGAATTTCTTGTTGTCATCTATGCCATCAACAAGTTCCGACATTATATTACCGAGTATCCCACCTTTGTACACACTGATCATGCAACAATCGAATATCTGATGAATAAATCCATTACTCCTGCTCGTATTACAAGATGGTTGTTGTTACTTCAAGAATTTTATATTACCATAGTAGATAAACCAAAAAAGGACATTGTGGTTGCTGATTTTCTGTCTAGACTAGATAATGATGTTGAAGGTACACCCATAGAAGATAATTTTCTAGAAAAAAATCTCTTTGCAATTTCTGCTAACACTCCGTGGTATGCAGATATTGCTAACTATATTGCTACAGGGAAGGTACCTCGTCACTTTTCATACAGAGAACAACACAAAATTATTCAACATAGTACCCGATATTCATGGATGGCAGGGTACATTTTTCACATAGGGGTTGATCAAGAAATTTGACGCTGTGTATCTGAGGATGACACCTATGAGATATTGAAGGTTCCCATGATGGCCCTTGTGGAGGCCATTTTGTAGATAAAAGAGCATGCCACAAGGTGCTTCAAATGGGATACTATTGGCCTTCCATATTTCGTCTTGCTCGTGACTATGTTTGAAGATGTGACAGTTGTCAATGCATGGGGCAACCTGGAAAATCGGATGAGATGCCATTGCAGCCCCAAGTAGTCCTCGAACCTTTTGAGAAGTGGGAAATTGATTTCGTTGGACCTTTTGACCAACCTTCTCATCAAAAGATTCACATTCTGGTCTACACTAATTATGTGACTAAGTGGGTGGAAGCCAGGGTTATTGCGAAAGCAACAGAATAGGTGGTTGAAGATTTTCTTTTTGAAGAGATTTTTGCTTGACATGGTACTCCAAGGGAGATCGTTTCAGATGGAGGGGCATAGTTCACATCCCACATGATAGTAAGGCTTATGCAGAAATATAGGGTCAAACACATGGTGAAAACTCCTTACCACCCCCAGGGCAAATGGATAGGTAGAAAGTACAAACAAGGAATTGGAGAATATCTTGACAAAAACTGTAGCAAGCCATCATCAAGAATGGTCTCATAAACTTCCAAAAGCTCTCTGGGCATACAAGATAACATGGTGGAATACAACTGGGTTTTCACCATTTCAGTCAGTCTTGTTGGGTGTGGAGCATGATTATTTAGAGGTCTTTGTTTCAGCTGGATGTATACCCCAGGAAGTTTGCACACCACTCCATGCGAAGGGGTGCGGGGGGTACTTGTCTCCCCTGTAGGGGTTAGGGGGGGGCCGATCCCCCCTGGCTGGGGGGTCCGGGGGCCAGTTGTCCCTTGGCAAGGGTTTCAGTGGCAGTGCCCCCGAAGCTAAAAACAAATGTAAAATTCCTTGTAAAAGTATAGTAATTTCTAGTCAATCTGGGCCGTTCATTAGGCGAATGATCTGAAGGTAGAACTTATGTTTAGTTTAGGGTTTTTTTCCCTAGAAGGAAACCCCTCTCTTTGTATGAGGGCATTGTATTGAGGCTGTATAATATAGATGTGTATTCTACAAGAGAGAAACAGAGAGGTGAGACTGTGAGAGAAAATAGAGGATATTACAGCGGATCTGTTGTAGGTTGTGTCTCTTCATTTTGCTGGATAATAGAAAGGAAGGACTGGCTGTTTGGGGTGGATGTAGCCCAAACTGGGTGAACCACATATATCTATGTCTCTTTGGTTTTTATGTGTTTTCTATATTTATATTTATGCAATATTCTATGTGTTCCATTGCTCTGTAATATATAATTTTCTAACAACTGGTATCAGAGCCGAAGGTCTATTTAGCTGATAAACTCACAGGAAAGAAGGGTTCCTCATTCTAGTGGGAGCAATGGAAAAAGATGGTAAGTTCAGGGTCAAGAAATTTAACGGCCAAAACTTTTTGATGTGGAAGATGCAGATGGAAGATTATATGTATCAGAAAGATCTGTACCTACCATTGGGCGGAAAAACAAATATGCCGACGGGTATGACAGATGAAGAATGGAACCTTCTCAATAGAAAGGCACTTGAAACAATACGGTTGTGCCTCACAGTGTCGGTCGCCTTCAACATTTCAAAAGAAACAACGACAGAGGGTTTGATTAAGGCGTTGGTGAAACTATATGAAAAATCGTCAGCCTCAAACAAGGTATTTCTTATGAATCGGTTATTTAATATGAAGATGTCGGAAGGTTGATTTGTTGCAGACCATTTAAAAGATTTTAATACTATTACAAGTCAGTTAAGTTCTATTGGGGTAAAATTTTATGATGAAGTTAGAGCTCTGTTATTCTTGTGCTCATTGCTAGAAAGTTGGAATGGTTTAGTAATGGCCATTAGTAACTCTGTTTCTGGAACTAGTACTTTAAAGTTTGATGATGTTGTCGGTGCTATCCTTAGCGAGGAAATGTGACGTAAAAGCTCCGGTGAGACATCAGGTAATGCTTTGAGTGCAGAGTCTAGGGGAAGAAAAATGGAAAGAGGAAAGAGCTCAAGATATCACAGTAAATCAAGAAAAGGTAGATCCAAGTCTAGATCGGGGATAGTGTGCTAGAAATGCGGAAATAAAGGACACCTAAAGAAATACTGTAGATCTCGGAAGGGACAAGAAGGAGATGCACAGCAAGAAAAAAATCATGAAGCAAATGTAATAGGTGAGGTGTTACAAGATGCTTTGATTCTTTCTTTCGAAAATATTACTGATTCCTGGGTGGTAGATTTAGGGGCCTCATTCCATGTCACACCTGATAAGAATTATTTTCATGACTATGTTCAAGGATATTTTGGACAAGTCCGTTTGGGTGATGATAAACCCCATAAAATAGTTGGAATGGGTAAGGTTCTTGTAAAACAGAAAAATGGAAACCAATGGCTACTAAAGGAGGTAAGGCATGTTTCAGATCTGAAGAAAAACCTGATTTCAACAGGGCAGTTAGGCGGTGAAGGTTGTGTGACAACTTTCAGAGATAAAGCTTGGAAGGTCACCAAAGGAGCCCTAGTAATAGCAAAAGGCGAAAAGGTTGGTACATTGTATTTATGTAATGGTATTTCTAACTCTGTTAATGCTTTAACTTCCAAAGGAGCATATGCAACATTATGGCATCATAGGCTCGGACACATGAGTGAGAAGGGGATGAAGATTCTTCACTCAAGGAATTTGTTGCCGGGTTTGAAGAATGTTGATTTGGAGTTCTGTGAGAATTGCATTTATGGAAAACAAAAGAGAGTTAGATTTCTTAGAGTTGGGAAAGAAAATAAGAGTGAAAAATTAGAGCTTGTGCATACAGATGTATGGGGACCTGCTCAGGTATCATCTCTCAGTGGCTTTCATCATTATGTTACTTTTATTGATGATGCAACTAGAAAAATTTGGCTTTATTGCATTAAGAATAAATCTGATGTATTTGATACTTTCAAGAAATGGAAAGCTTTAGTTGAGATTGAGACAGGAAAGAAATTGAAGTGTCTTAGATTAGAAAATGGAGGTGAATATTGCAGCAAAGAGTTTGATAGGTACTGTTCAGAGCATGGAATTCATAGAGAGAAGACAGTTCCAAGAACACCACAAGAAAATGGTGTGTTAGAAAGGATGAACAGAACAACCATGGAGCGTGCAAGGTGCATGAGATTGCATGCAGGATTGCCTTTACAGTTTTGGGTAGATGCTGTATATACTATTGTTTATCTAATAAACAAAGGCCCTTCAAGTTCCTTGGATGGTGGTGTTCCAGAGGAAGCATGGACAGGTAAAAAGGTAACCTTCTTTTTTTTAAAGCCTTTTGGTTGTGAGGCCTTTGTCCATATTAATAAAGAAAATAGAACAAAGCTTGAGGCAAAGTCAAAGAAATGTAGCTTTATTGGATATGGTGTTAAAGATTTTGGTTATCACTTATATGATTACGAAAATAAAAAAATCATTAGGAGCAGAGATGTAATATTCAATGAAAAGGTCCTGTATAAGAATAAGTTGCAGGAAAAGAAACAAGAAAAAAGAAAACAAGGAATACATAGTTCTTGATGAGATCATTGAAAAAGTAAAGGTGCCTAAAAATAATAATAATCAACAACCACAACAACAACAACCATCACAACAGCAACAGGCACCCCAAACACCTGAAAGTGGTGTTAGAAGATCTACCAGGATAAGTAGGCCCATGAACCATACTCTCCTTCATTATATTATTTATTGTTGACTGATTCTGGTGAACCCGAATGTTATGAAGAAGCAAGGCAAGTTGAAAGCAGGAAGAAGTGGGAGGTAGCCATGGAAGAAGAGATGGACTCCTTAATGCATAACCAGACTTGGGACTTAGTCAGGTTGCCTGCAGGAACAACTACATTGAAGAATAAAT
>APFE030155168.1:134704-149446 GCA_000404065.3 Pinus taeda
ATACATCTCAAGTACCATTTCATACGATCAGTGTTGGAAGATGGAGAGTTGAAGCTGGAAAAGATACACACTAGCCAGAATCCTGCAGATATGCTAACAAAAGTTGTAACCAGGTAGAAACTAAGAACATGCTCAGTTTCAATTGGTCTTCAAGGATGACAATGAAGATGAGAAATAGCCATATCCAAAGAAGAGTCATTGTCCAGCAAATGAAGCAGCAGTGGAGTTGCTACAATCATTCTCCAAGTGGGAGATTGTTGTGTGTGGAGCATGATTATTTAGAGGTCTTTGTTTCAGCCGGATGTATACCCCACGAAGTTTGTACACCCCTCCACATAGGGGGGACTTGTCCCCCCCGCAGGGGTTCAGGAGGGCTGATCCCCCCTGGCTGGGGGGTCCAGGGGCTAGCAGTCCCCTGGTGGGGCTTTCGGGGGCAACGCTCCTGAAGCTAAAAACAGATGTAAAATTGCCTTGTAAAAGTATAGTAATTTCTAGTCAATCTGGGTTGTTCATTAGGCAGATGATCTGACGGTAGAACTTATGTTTAGTTTAGGGTTTTTAGCCCTAGAAGGAAACCCCTCTCTTTGTATGAGGGCATTGTATTGAGGTTGTATAATATAGATGTGCATTCTCCGAGCGAGAAATAGAGAGGTGAGACTATGAGATAAAATAGAGGATATTACAGTGGATCTACTGTAGGTTGTGTCTCTTCATTTTGCTGGATTATAGAAAGGAAGGACTGGCTATTCGGGGTGGACGTAGCCCAAACTGGGTGAACCACGTATATTTGTGTTTCTTTGGTTTTTATGTGTTTTCTGTATTTATATTTATGCAATATTATATGTGTTCCATTGCTCTGTAATATATAATTTACTAACAAGTCTATTGGAAATCCCACTTTTTTTGGTAGAATTTGATATCAGCATGCTCAGAATAGCTTTGGAAGTATGATTAAATCTATTAGAGGCCTAGAAACACCAGTTGGAACAGCTCAATGAGTTAGATGAAATCCATTCAGTGGCCATCCAAAAAGCTACTGCTATTCAACAACAGAGAATGAAATGGCACAATAAATTTGTCAAGAACAAGGTGTTTCATACAAGAGATTGGGCATTGCTCTACAACTCCCGTTTCAAAGATTTTAAAGGGAAGCTTCGCACTCGCTGGATGGGACCCTATGAAGTGGACACTGTGAATGACAATGGGACAGTCAGATTGGTTACAATAGATGATAATCGTACTTCTTTCTTAGTGAATGGACATCGCCTGAAATTATACCACTGTCCAACTTCTAAGGATGCCTTCATCAAACATCTCTCTGATAAATCTGGGTTGATGGTTGTTGGTGCAAAGAATGTTCTCTCTGCCTTCCAATTTAGAAAATAAAAGCAAATAAATAAATATATAAATAATAAATAATATGTTATTACTACTTGTTTGTCTTTAGTAGGGATAATGATCAAAATCTGACAAGGAGCTAACAAAAAATTTCCAAGTAATAGTTGGTGTCATTACTCCACCGCTTCTATTAATCCATCAGTGTTGTTACTCTGTCACTATTTTTACTCCTAAAAAAATTTCGAAGTGTCGGATGTTGTTACTCCACCATTGCTGTTACTCCGTCAGCGCAGTTACTCTGCTGCTACTGTTACTTCATCGGTGTTGTTACTCCATCACTGTTGTTACTCCTGAAATTTTTTCTTAAGTGTTAGATGTTGTTACTCCACCATTGTTTTTACTCCGTTGATGTTGTTACTCCGCCGCTACTATTACTCCATCGGTGCTATTACTCTGTCATTGATGTTACTCCTAAAAAAAATTCTAATTGTCAGATGTTGTTACCCCACCATTGTTGTTACTCCGTCGGTGTTGTTACTCCACCACTTCTGTTACTCCATCGGTGTTGTTACTTTGTCACTGTTGTTACTCCTGAATTTTTTTCTAAGTATTATATGTTGTTACTCCACTGTTGGGAGTGGGATCCCCCAAGGGCAGTTTTGGGGCTAAAATCCCATGTTTGAGTTAAATTTTGTAATAAAATGGTAAAGTCTCTGCATTTTGTGGTTAGAAAGTGCGAAGGTGTTAGGTGTCATAAAGGGTAGTCTGCCCTTAGTTTTCAAAAGTAAATTCTGCTATAAGAGATCTACCCATGATCTGCAGACCATGGGATTGTATAAAAAGAGCTAAGCTCTAAGTAGTTTTGGAGATAGAGAATGATGAATAATATAAGAGAGTGGTAGCTCTGAAGTAAGAAGTCTAATTCTTGGGTTGTAGTGTAGGTAAAGGCTCTGCAGCTAAGTTCATAGAGTCCTAGGGTAGAAGTCTACAGCTAAGTGCGTGGACCCCTGCAGCTGTGTGCGCAGGGTGGGCAGAGTCTGTAAACAGTTGGAAGATATTAATAAAGATAGATATTCTGAAATTTCTTTGTCTTTGTTATGTTGATGCATCTATACGTTATGTATGAATTTCCTTTATTTTTGCTTATATGATGCATGAATGATTGCAATTACATTGAATAATTGAACACATTTACAAATATATGTTTACGCAATGTTAACTATAATTGTTTGATCAGATAAGCAAGTCACTTAGATTAATTGGGTAATTTGTACAACACGCTGCCATAGCAACGCGAAAGTACCTGAGCAACAAGCTAGGGCTACGCAAAGGCCAATCATACCCTTTCACAGAGGTACTAAAGGCTAGAAGAGAGGGCTTGTCTCACAGGCCCTAGAGCGAAGCAACCTGCGCAAAGGCAGGGATAGAGGAAATCAACGACACCACAACCATCTCAAGGTGCGGAAACTTGGTTCCAACATCTCCCCATACTACTTTGGGTGAGACTTCGGTCCACGCTTCACGAGTTGATGCCGAAAGGGCCAGTAGTGTAGGTATTTGTTTGGATAATTAATGTTGAACCTGGGTCACACCCCCTCAAGCCAACAAATGGTTCCATTGCTGGGACCGAAATCTGCATAGGAGATGTGTCATGTCGTATCACTGGAATCCAACTAAGAAGGAGATCAAAGACTGGTTGGATAGGAAGATCCATGAATTTGTGGCACAAGAAAACAGAAACCCACGAGTGACAAAGGAACAGTGGTTGGACAAATACCTGTATACAGAGATCCACAAGATCTTTTTCTTCTCCTTCCTTATTGAGCTATACGAGTGGATCATGAAGCTAGTAGATAGCCAAGGAAGGTGGAAACTTGATGATCCTATTGTGTGGACCCCAGAGCTAGTGCAAAGGTTGGAAACATCGGAGGATAAGATTTCCCGTGCTGTGGATCATTGGATCGATCACATCATAGGAGGATTTGTGATTGTATTCGCGGTCGACACCTCAGTCAGCTACAACAAGGTGGAGCAACACTTTTTCAAAGGACCGTGAGGTAAGTATGTAAAATATTTGAATACCGAGATTAAAATACTATTGTGCTAAAAATGGGTTCTGCAACTACCTTGATGTTCAGAACTATGTGAAGCGGAATAACTTACAAGAATGAAGGAAAAAAGGGTCCGGAGTATAGCCCATTGATTTCACCTCCGCGAGGTGGCAAAGAAGAGATAGCGAAGTTTTCTTTGTGAAGTGCTATTCAGTTAATAAGGCAAGTATTTCCATGAATACCACCTCCACCCACACCACCTCCATCTCCACCACCATCACCTCCAACGTCACTCATACCACCTCCACCTCTACCACAGTTCAGTATGGCAAATACAGTGAAGCTGCCTTTGTTCAAAGGCTTGGGAAATGAGGACCCAGACCAATTATGGTTCATTGTAAGGGATGTTGTTGGGCATGGGATCCCCCACAGTAGGTTTTGCCCAAGTTTTGGTCAATTGTATTGTAAAAATCCACGAATTGCGGGCACAGAGCGTGAAGTCTAGGATGAGTCATAGGGCTGTCCACCCTAAAATATTGTAATTTAATGTAAAGTTGTGTCAGCCTGCCCATGGTCTGCAGACCATGGGATTTTGTAAATAGAGCAAGGCTCTAAATTATAAAGTCAGCTAAGCTTAGCGAATGATAGAGATAGAATAGCGAAGGCATGGTAAGAGCATAGAGTGAAAGTTGGAGTGTACTGGGTCATAGTAGTAGGAAGAGGCTCTGTGGCTGAGTGCGTAGAGGCCTAGTAGAGTCTGCAGCTGAGTGTGTAGACTCCTGCAACTAAGTGTACAAGGCATAGTCATGTTTGTACTTGGGATTGAAAGCTAATAAAGAGAAATTTATTCCATGCATCTATTCTTAAATCTGTATTTTGATGTTATGCGTTACTTTTACTCTGTTATTTGAAGCACGCAATTGATAAATATGTGTATGAATGCTTATATGTGAATTTAATCTAAGTAATCAGCTAACAGAACACTAATTAAGGAAGAATTGGGTAAATAACACGGGTTTCACTATGGCTAGAACAACACGAAGGTAGTATCACAGGGCGTAGGGTGCCCATAGGTGTGTATAGCGCAAGAAGTGTGAAGGGTGGACCACGTACCAATCACCTCATATCAGACATCGCTAGGGTGTGAAAACCTGGTTCTAACACCCTCCCATACTACTTCGAGTGAGACCTCAGTCCGTGCTCCGCAGACTATTGCTGAAAGGGCCAGTAGTACCGAGATTTGCTTGGCTAAATCACTTCTGAACCTGGGTCAGGCCCCACTAAGCCAACAAATGGTTCCGTTTCCAGGACCGGGATCTACATAAGGTATGTCTGATGTTGTGCTACTGGAACCCAACAAAGAAGGAATTTGAAGAGTGGTTGGACAAGAAGATTCATGTGTTCGCGACACAGGAAAACAAAACTCCGCAAGTATCTGAGAAATCGTGGTTGGATCGCTACTTGTACATTGAAATCCATGATATTTTCTTTGCATATTTTCTGTCAGATCTATATGAGTGGATCCCAAAGTTAGTAGACAACCAAGGAAGGTGTAGGCTTGACAAACCAATACTGTGGACTCCGAAACTAGTGCGCATACTAGAAGCATCAGAAGATAAGATTGTGCGAGTTGTCGACCATTGGCTTGATCAGATAATAGGGGGATTTATCACTGAATTTGTGGTAGACACGACCATGAGCTACAACGAGGCAGAGCAACGCTTACTCAAGGGACCGTGAGGTAAGTATATTAAATATTTGAATACCTGGATTAATATGCTATTATGTGAAAAAAGGGTCATGCGAATACATTAATGTTTGGGACTACGCAGAGCGGAAAAATCTAAAAAAGTAGTGAAGAATTAGAAAACAGTCCCTTAATTTCACTCTCGCAAGAAAGAGAGCAGGAGTTCGCTAAGATCTCTCTGAGAGGCGTGGTTAGTTTTATAAAGCAGCATATTCCACGGCTACCAGCTCCACCCACACCGCCACCCGCTTCACCTCCCTCACCTCCATCTCCACCCACTCCACCTCCACCACCTCCCCAGTTCAGTATGGCGAGCGCGATCAAACTACTAATGCTCAGAGGAGTAGGGAATGAGGATCCGGACCAATTTTGGTTCGTGGTAAGAGCAGTACGGGAAGCACAGGTTGTCATGAAAAACAATATTAAGAAGGTTACATTGGTGAGCGCATTGTAGGATCATGCATTGACATGGTATATCAAGCACTCTAACGACCACCCAAATGCAGGGATAACAGAGATCCAGAGTGTGCAAAACAGGGAATTTAGCAGGCCAAAGTTAGAAACACAATCAATCATCGGGTTTAAAGAGATTGTGATTCTCCCGGGTGAGACTCTTTGGGATCTGGATCAACAACTAAAGAGTACAAGCTGTGAAGCCAATATGACATTGACAGATGGACAACATTGTGCATGGTTTGTAGCATCTCTAGCACCAAACTTGATGATGCTATCACAATAGAAACTTTCCACTCAGGTCGAAGCATTGGAAATGGCGATGAGATTACATGAAACCCTAATACAAGACGTGGGTTGGGAGTTCAAAAAATCCACGCGTAACTATAGAATATATGTTTGCAAATGCAAAGTTTGAAGCAGGATAGGGCACCGCGGCTAAAGGCGTGGAAGGAAGTATGGTGCATAAAATGAAAAGGCTAGGGCCATGACAAGGATCATTGTCCAGTGTTCATGAACTACTTGGCAGGAGGAGGGCCAATGCCGTTGAGGCCGAAGGCATAAGCAGGGCCGAGTGTGACACCCACTTTGTGGTGTGCAATCTATCAGATAAGCGGGAAACACATGACAAATAATTGTCATTTGTTGTAGAAATATACACAAACATCCCAACAATTATTTTGTAATTTCTACAGGTCAGTAGGGCACGATGAGCGCACTTGCCGCAATTACGAGCTAATGATGGATCAGACCCCAGCATATAGGATGCAGACCGAAATGCGAGCCCTCGAACTAGATGCGGGGATGGCGCGCGCTAGATTTTAGGGGCGAGGTCGAGGAATAGGTGGAATGGGACTAGGAAGGGGCCGCAGATAATTAATTTGTTACAATTGTGGAGGACCAGGGCACTATGCTCGCGATTGTACCAACTCGACGTGGATATCCTATTCGTATTGTGCTCAGTTTGATCATGAAACAATAGACTATCCTACATTGATCACAAAGATGCGCGAAAAAGGGGTATTCCAGCCTCCTATTAGTGTTGGTATCTTCATCCCTCCATCAGTGATCAAAATTTCTCTTTTTGCATGCATATTAGGTGTCTCATCTGATCAGCTGCACTCTATTAGGTCATGGATCATCTGATGGTAGTGGTTCTTTGTCAAATTACCTTCATGCTCTTCATCTGCTAGCTTATTTCCATATGTACAAGTCATCTGCTATCATTTTTATTTCATTTCATTTGCAATAGTCATTTTAGGATTTTCAAGTCTCATTAGGTCTAGGGTTTCCCACCATGATCTTGAAAAGCTCAATAAGAGGCCAACAGTCACGTGAGGATTTTCAATAAGTTCATAAAATCACAAATATTATTGATGATTTGCTCCATAAAGGGTTTTTACCTCAAAACTCTGTTTTGAGGTGAAAACAGGGTTTTTCCATTTCACAAATTTTATGTAATTTTATTGTTTTCATACGTAATAAAGAAAAATTTCAAGCCCTCAGTCACCTTTCTAAACTCCCACACTCTAGCCCCTGCAAAAGAGACAGGAGAATCCAAGCATTAGTCCATCAAATGACAAAAAAGAGCCAAACTGCAAAAACAAGGTTTTTTAAAAAAAAGAAGTAAAAAGCAACTTTAGAAAGTGGTTCTTTCCTAAATGAAAAATTAAAGTCACTTGTATATAAAGAGATCATTTGTGTTAGAAGACATCATTTTGTGCAAAGGAAAGAAAGAAAGAGCAAAAAATCACATTTGAGGAAAGAAAAGGAAAAATTACAGCAAAGTTCAGGTTTTTTCTTGGCATGGCGCACCTGCCCGGTGCTACACACCGAGCACAGGAATTACAAAGAGTTTTCAATGGGCACGGCATACCTGCTAGGCATGGTGCACCTGCTAGGCGTGGTGCACCTAGGTGTTGGCGCGGCACACCAGTCTGCCAAGCCAAAAACTCATTCCATCGATTCTCTAAGGCTCCAAAATTTCCAAATACCATCCCTTCAATTAATTAAACCCTCCCATTTGCCATAAAAAGAGATTTATTCATTCTTGATGATGTTTTGAAAGGTGAAAAATTAAACCCTAAGTTGTTTCAAAGTTGCCTTGACAAAACTGTCTAGGGTTTTGCAGTTTTTGTCATTCTTGCTGTTTATAATCCCTTGCATAACTTTCCCATATCCAATTTCTCTCCACTAAATTTCCCTAACTTTATTTCCCTTTCCCTTTCCCTCTCTATTTACACTCATCTTACCCCCTTATTCCCAAACCCTAAGCCCTACACCTAATTCCCACTATTTCCCAAACCCTAATCTTCATTTCCAAAACCCTATCATTCCCTAGTAACCCTACAGCTAGCAACAAAACCTTCCTTTCCACTTATATTATCAGTCCACTCATCAAATCCCAAAGAAGAAAACAACAGTCACCTATTCTTGAGAAAATCTCTTCATACTCATCATTTTACACCATACATTGGTAAATATGGAAACAGATTCAACTTATGAAAGGGATGAAGAAACTGTGAGTGATTCCTCCCAAGAGATTCATGCACAAGAAAACCACATAAGGGAGGAAAACACATCCGGGAGGAGCCCACCACACTCACAGAGTTATTAGCTTGTCCTCTTGTAGTAACATGTTTTAGACATCAGTCTTGCTACCAGTTTTGTGAGATGGTGGAGAGGGTGAAATACCACCATGAACTTGCTAAGCTATTTGTCCTTCATTGTCACAATGGCTAGGTGAACTTAATAGGTGTTTCCTTCACTTTGACACCTGAAATTATAGCTGCAGCAACAAGTATTCCAAATGTAGGTGAACAGTGGACAAAGGACAGCTTGTGGGCAAAGAGCATTATGAGCCTTATGTCAAGGCTAGTTATCAAAATAAAATCAGTAGGGTCTTTCCTTTCAAATACCTACAGGACACTTATGCCCCATTCGTGAAGCTTATTATCGAATACTTCACCTATGAAGGGAGATTTTCTCACTTATACACTTATCATGTTAGATTATTGATGCATTTCACTAGAGTGAGGATGATGAACCTCCCCTATTTCATATGTAGAAATATTGAGAAAATGGCTACATTGGTGCAAAGAAAACCTCTTCATAAAAAATTCAACAGCATTTATCATTTTTCATTGATCAAGATTGTTGTTTTGCATTAGCTGAGTTTGTTGAATGTTTCATGGGATTCTTTCATTTCACATGAGGTTTTTAAAAGCCCTCAAGTGACCCCATCAGAGTTTCAAGAGGAAGGAGGGCCTTCAAATCAGCCAGAGGTTCATAAGACTCAAGCTACAGGAGTGCCAATATTTGTTAATTATGAAGAGGGCACAAGGAGATTATTTGCAGCTGCCAAACGAGTATTATCTCCACCTGAGGTGGAAGGGGTTTCATTTCCTTCACTAAACAACAAGCAAATGCTATCTTCACCCAGGGTGAAAGAGGCTTTGCCTTCTTCTTCAGCAAAGCAGGTACAAGATAAAGGAAAGAAACCATTTCATGAGGAAGGGCCTTCTGATGGTTAGGAAAGAAATTTTATTTTGATTCAGGAGGATGATACTGATTTGGGCTCCCAAAGCTCAAGACGCAAGGAGATCATCAAAGAACAAGAAGCTGAAATCCATGCCTTATCTCTTAACCTTGAAAGGACTAAGTGGATCATTAATTACCTTGAGCAATGGAACAAGTAGTTGGAGGATAAACAAATAATCATGGAGCTGCAAACCATAAGGGAAAACAGGCAAGCAACAAAAAGAAAGAAAGTCAAATTGACACCCCTTGAGCAAGAGATTGATGCTGACCGGGAATCATGGCTAGAGAGGGTGAATATGCACTTAGAGAAGCTGCTTGAGAAAGCCAAAAAGGATAAAAGGATGTTGTAGCACATGGCTTATCATTATTTGGCACGAAACAAAATTTGTAAAATAAGGATAAGAAGCCTAAAAGCCAAGTTGAAGAAGACTTTGAGGAGCAAGAAAGAACAAGATAAACTGAAGATATTGGTTGAAGCTTCATTGGCCCAGCATAGCACTTGACATAGATCACTCATGCCAAATTTCAAGAAATTTGGTAAACTTTTTGGCAATTTTGAAATTTTCATGGAAAAAACAGGTTTTTCTGATAGGTGCGTAGCGCCACCGGCCCTCACTTTTGATAGGGACCTCCATTTGAAGAAAAATTGGCATTTTTGGATTCCTTATGAAAATTTATGCATGCTCAGAAATTACTAGGAAATTTTGACAAGTTTTAGACCTCCAAAAGGGCCAAAAACACCTAAAACATGCCTTCTCTACCACTTTTTCGCCACACAGGAAGTAGTCTTGGGATATTGCAATTTTGGAGGGGCAAATGGACTCCAAATCAAAAAATTCAATTTGTTCCAGAAAGTAGACTCATAGGGATTTCCAACGAGCTATCCTACACCTGATTTGGACCTTGGGAAGCTTTCCAAAATCAGATAGGGAAAAGCACTATGCACAGAAAAAGTGGTGCTACGCACAAGATGAAAAAGTGCTAATTTTGCTCAAAAACTCTATTTTTCGCCTAGTTTTCTTCTAGTTTGACTTTTTCTCTCTTATGGTCAAATTCATGATGTGACATGATGTAAATTGATGTAGTATGATGTAAAAATGATAAAAAATGACTTGATAAAGTAGATACATCAGTTGTAGGTGGTTTAGAGTTGAATGAATCAGTTTCTTAGGGTTTAGAGGCAAGCTGTTCCACTTCCTATTTTTGTGTTCCTAGTTTAGATATGGTTGAAACCACCCCTCTTCTCATGGATTCTACCCCTGATGGATAGCACATGTGGTTTTGAGGTCTATATCATGTGGTTTTTCAGTCATTTGTAAAGGTTAGACTCTTGTGGATGCATTGAGCACTATTGTACATCACTTCTGCAGTTTGGCAAGGAAATAAACTAGGGTTTTGAAGCATTTTGTGGGATTCTTGTGGTAATGTGAATTAACATAGTTTCCTTCTCCGTTATTCAGTTGATCTTATGTTTATGTGTGCCATCATCTCTCTCTTTCAGCATAACTAAATGAATCAAGTTTGAAAGGTAGAATTCATTGATGTTTCAGTGCTCTGCCTTAGGGTTTATTTAGTTTTGCATGTTTTCTAATGTCTAAAGAGGACTCATGACACTTGCATGCCCTCTCTAGCTCCTCACCAATCTTTAGACTCGCCATTACACTCATTTCAAAGTGATGAAACACTTGCTTACCTCGCCCCACAAAAACCTCTGCAAATCTATGTTCATTTCCTGGACCCAAAGCTACCTTCCCCATCTGATCCAGTAACCAATCATTAAAATCAAGCAAATTCCTCTAAGCAAGCATACCTATCCTAAAATTAGTTTTTATATCAGTCATCTCAAGCCTTTCTTTCCATATTTTCATTGAGATTGACAAGGAGAGATCCCTCTCCCGACCTGGTAGGGCTAGCTACCAAGTTAAGCGTGGTTTGATGTTACCCTAGTCCTGCTTTTCTCAAATTGAGGTAGATTTAGGCCCTAACACCTCCTCTAACTCAGAATATACAAATGATGAGGTTTGAGCCACTTGAAGAGGACTTGAATGTAAACATGATGCTCAGAAGTGGTGCGACCACGGGAGAGGATAAGGGAAAGCAACTAGAGGAAAGTATGTGGGTTCACAAGGCTCTTGCAAAGGAACCTAAGTTTGACTTAGAAAGTGCAAAGGAGACATTCATAGAAGCTAAGAAGAGCTTCATGAAGGCCTCCACTTCAAGTAGTAAGGATCAACCAGAGCCAAGAATGCATCCTTCTATGCTCACTACCTTTCTTGAGACATGCATGAAACTGTTGTATGACAACAAGGCAGTTAAAGGACTACAGGAACTGATCACTAGGTGCATGGGGTTAGGAGAACTGCATGTAGTCTGGTAATTGGGGAAGCATGCATTGCACACTGAAAGGGAAATGAGGTTGACTGCACAGATTAGTGACTATGAAATGGATCAGGTAATCCTAGATCTGGGTTCGGACGTGAATGTATTACTGAAGCAAACATGGGAATGCATGGGTAGGCCCGCATTACAATGGTCCCCTATTCAATTATGAATGGAAAACCAATAGAAGATTTTTCCCATGGGGAGGTTACAAGGGGTAACAATTGATATTGAAGGCGCGAGCGTGCATGTGGATTTTGAAGTAATAGAGATTGTTGATGATAGCAATCCCTGTCCCACATTGTTAGGAATAGACTGGGCCACTGATATGAATGGAGTTATCAACCTGAAGAAGTGCAAAATGATCTTCGAGAAAAATTCACTACACATAGTAGTCCCATTGGACCCATCAAAAGAAGCGTGCTACACTGAGCCAGTGTGCGATGATGATAGTGATGATGATCTTGATTGTATTTACAAGGTAACTGCGTGAGACCAGGATTGGGTGAATTCGACTACAGATGGGAGGGTCTCGTGGAAGCGCGAAAGCTCCTGCACTTCAGATTTAGACGAAAAAGTAGAGCAATGGCAAAATCAGTTGCATGAAGTGACGACACTGAATTGTAACATGATGGTTAGATCACTATGTTGCATGACAACAGAGGCAAGAGAGCTACCGACATATGATGGATTAAGAATGGTGGATGAATTCCTGAGAAAATTTGAAAGCGCAATACAAGAACAACAGTGGTTCAATGTGTTGAAGTGGGCACTGCGCACAACACCTGCACGATGGTGGGGTACACATCAAGGAAATTTTGAGGACTGGCATGGATGTAAAAGGATGATATGCCTACAGTTTGGAAGTCCCCAGCTTCGAACAAGAGTCAGCTAGCAAGGACAGAGAAACTTGCATGCCCACCTGTCTCGATGGGTACAGACATTTGCTGTACAGCCCACACAAGCACACCCCAAACTTAGGATCGCTAATCGAAATAGGATGCAGCAGCAGGAAAGGTGACACACACCACAAAAATTCCATGTGGAAACATTCAATAAGTTATGCGGAGTCCTGAACAGGGTTCACCTGGTGAGACAAACGGATTGGGACCTGTGCGTGCCAGCGATTCGATGGGCCTATAGGGCCATGTGTAAAAACCTGAGCATGGAGACGATTCTGAAGTTGAGGAGCAGAGTCGTGACCATAATTTTGAAGGAAAGGAATCCTCACGCAATAGCCCCCACAGTTGAGACAGTACGCGAGGACCAGGACAAAGGAATTATGCAGCTACGTGAGGGTGAAAATATGTAGATTCAAGAAGTCATGCGACGAGGGAACCTTAAACTTCGTGAACTCGAAGATGATCAGGTGCAACTGAGAAAGAAAATCATGTTAATAGACACGTAGATCAAAAAACTAGAAAAGAAAATCTCGCAAGCATGTCACATCGATCAACTAAGAATGACAGGATACGATATGGGCAGCCATACTACTGCATTAGAAGATTGTCACTGAGCATTTGTGACTCTGCTACCATGGTTGCGACCGCACAAACAAAGAAACCAGGGGAGTGCCCCACATAAGGAAGGGTGCGCGACACTGACTGTCATGAGGATAATTGAGGAGTGCCTGTGGAATAGGCTGGAAGGTGAATTGAGGCCTCACACAGGTGGTGCAACCACTTGAATATCTGTAGATAGCACAGTCTCAATGCTCCAAGCAGTTGAAAGAGAGCGTGGGACTGTAAAAGAGTTTGTGAGGGAGTTATGCGATAAGGAGGTTGTGCGCAGGATAGGCATGTCACAAGGGTCACACCCATGCAAAGGGGGCTGCACTGCCGCACAGGAAGGTTGGGAAGTGGCTGTTGGTGTCACTGTTCATGACAAGATGTCCAATTTAAGACAAAGAAGAGCGGGCGGCGAGCAATTAAGACACGAAGTCAGAACTAGATTTGGGATGACCTGCCACCAAGAATGCATTAATGACTCAGAAATGGGGGGAATAGTCAAACTCAAATTCGAAAGACACTACAAAACTACCAAGGCTTCCAAACTAGATATTGAACCTATTACACTACTAGAGGCTGACCTCTACGGCATCAGCGACACAGTTCGTGAGGTCACCAGGGAAGCTCTCTAGAAAGCGATGACAGAGCAGCAGAATCTATTGGGGGCCCTCAGGGTGCAGCTGCAGCAACTTTAGGTGCTTCCCCCATAGGAGGGAACAGTAGCCGCCTATAGTGCCGCAGATACATTGGCAACGGAGCAGTTGTTGCGGGCCAAAATGGCTAACACCGTTGTGCTGCCAGAAGGAGCACTGATAGCGGACAACATAGAGGATAGAGTCGCGGTGGGCCAGATCAAGGGACTTGGCCTAAAATTGGTTGCCCTTCCGCAGGATACATTATACCATCTACAGGACACAGTGATAGCAGAACTCCATGCTAGGGAAGGACACGCGGTACAAATGCTCAGTGAACAACGAATCAACATTGAACAACTTAGTCTACAATGCAATGGTGTAGAATCAAGAGCTGGAGCAGATAGTAGAGGAAGCATGTCGCCATTCTCCAGAGTTAGAAATTGTGATAGACCTACTAGTTGGAGTGTGAATTCACAGATTGGCTAGTGGATTCCACGAGGCAAAGGAGGAAGAAATTAGGATACAGTTGGACCTCAACCTTCAAATTGTCGAACTATGATTAAAGGCATAGTTATCCACACCCTTGGAAGTTTGGGAATAGTGTGCTGATGCTACCCAAAAAGGGCTGGAGGAAATAGGACAGGAAATGTAGACCTGTACAAGTATGTCAGAAGAATCCTTCACGGTTCTCACTTCCTTACAAGAGGACCCCACCATACAGAGCCTAGAAACGGAGGCGTGGGAGCTTCAAGTGCAGTATGATAGTGTGCATGGAACGACATAGACAGTTGTCCTGACTCAACGGTTGGTGAAGCTACAACAGGTGAAGGCATTGAAGAAATAGGTGGATGCCATGTGACAAAATGAGGTTGTACTTAAAGTGCGCTTCCAACCTTGGATTGATGAGGCCTTCCTCATCATTGCTGATATCGAAGGAAAGCTCACAAAGAGGAAGGTGATGCATGTTGTAAGTTAGGGATCTTGTAGGTTTTAACCCCGTACAGAAATTACTTGCATACGAATTCTAAATCATAGGAAAAATAAAAATGCAAGAGCATAACACATAAAACACATATACATAGAGATTTCCC
>APFE030155173.1:0-19724 GCA_000404065.3 Pinus taeda
CCCCCTTTCTGCTTCTCAAAATTGTTATTTAATTACAAAAATGAAAACTAAAAATGGAGAAATGTTGAAGTTGTTTTTATCAATCCTACATCTTCTTCCTTGTTGGTTCCTTCTCATTGCTCCAAATCTTCTTTGCTTCATCTCCTCAGCTTCTCTCCTACAAAGAACTAATCAAAAATAAATTAAATTGCAAATCAAAATCAAAATTACCAAATGTGGGAAAACAATCATCTCAATTTAAAATTCAATTAAATAAATAAATAAAGAAAAAGAAATCAGAGCTTCCCGTTGATCCATGTAAAGATATTCTTGGTCAAAGATGAAATAATTGAATGGATCTACAATCAACAGAAGCTTTGGGAAAATGAAAATGAAAATGAGAAAAACTAAACTCAGAAAATTAGTTTTGATTGCAAATTCGAAGCTTGATTTTCTGCTAATTTTTAGGTTCAGTTAATTACCAAATGTGGTCATGCAACCACTTCAGAAATATTCTCCACCAAATGTGGTCATGCAACCATTTCAGAAATATTCTCCATGATTTTATCTTTGTAATGATTCGTTGTGAGCTTCATTTGGTCAAAGTAAAATGCAACTTATGAGCCTCCAAAGTTGAAGTGTCAAAAATATCAAAATTCTAAAGAAAAAAAAAGAAAAGAAAGAGGTCTACCTAAACCAAAATTAGGAAATTTAATTAAAAATATAATCCTATTTAACTGTGCAATTAAATTATGAGGAGGCATGTATCTGTCCAGTGGTTTTCCCTTTTTGTTTAGTTGGACGGCGCTGTATTTCCCCATCTAGCAAGCTCTATGATTCACAAATTATAGAGCAAATTGAATGTTGCGGCATATACTTGTAACTTTTTATCCTGGTAATAAAAAAGTTCGCTTTTTTCTTTAGAAAAAAAAAACTGTACAATTAAATTAATTAATGATATAAGCAAATTATTTAAGACATTTAAATTAAATCGCAAATTATTATATACAATTTTAAACTAACTAGCAAAGTGAATTTAAATTTACAGATTAATTAAATTAATCTATAAAATTAAATAAAATTTTAATTAAAAGTTTAATTTAAGTAAATTAAAATAAAATTTAATAAATTATTATTATTAACTAATATTAAAATATTATTTGACAAAATTTTATGCACAAGCCCAAAAAAACCTTTATGTACAAAACAAAAAACAAAAATCCATCATTTATGAACCATCAGAGTTCTTGGATTTCGAAATTTATAATTAAATAGGCCCCGAAGTATAATGCTCCGATATAATATGCCAAGGTAATGTCGGGTATCGGAGATTAGGAGCATCAAGGTTTATTTTAAATAGAACCTTATATATAAAATGTGGTGAGGCCTCATAAATACCATCTGCCGAGGGTGTTTTAAATAGATTGCTGGTGGCTTTTTAAAAGAGGCCCCATAAGGAGGGGCCTAAAATGGAGTAACAAGCAATTTCGGAAATGAATATTTAATAGGAGTTTGAAAATAATATTATGAAACCAGTGAGAGAGGGTTATATGGAGTGGATCCCTCTTAATAAAAAAATACAACCACTTGATAATAAAAATCCCGAATTAAAAACTACAGTCGGTGAGTTTTCGAGATTGTGGAAGCCTTTGAAATTAGAGTTTGAATTAACTTATGAAATCCAATAACACAAAAATTTTAATGGTGGTATAATTTTGGCTAAGATGATTTTGTAGGACTATTAAAAAAATAAAAATAAACTAAAAAAAAAAATTAAAATTATTAATTATATTTATTTTACAAACATTAAAATAATATAGGTTTTGTACATTTTTTAGTTTTATTGATAAAAATCATCGAAATTCAGATAAACATTATTCATAAATCGTGAGTCCAAATGAGATGAAACAAGTATGATGGAAATTTAGTGAAAACTCGAAAGCAATGAAGCAATCAAAATAGAAATCCAAATAAAATAAAAATCTCGTGAAATTGTTCGAAACTTAACCAAAAGAAAATATCAAAAAGTGATTTATCCAAAATTTATGCAAAAGGTCCCCATTGTTATTATGAAATAATAAGTTAAAAATGGGAGCGTTGTGATTTCACCACAACACATTCTCAAATAGATAGAAAAATATAAAAAGTGAACAAAGTGTTGGACAATATGTTAATAATGAATGTTGTGTATCATCCCAAGCAGTGGGAAGTCTACTTACCTTTGGTAGAATTTTCCTACTATAATGGCTACTAGGAATCACTAACAATGAGTCCCTTTGAAGCACTATATGGAAGAAAATATAATATTCCAATTAGCTGGGATAATCTAGTGGCTCAGATTACACTGGGACCAGAAATATTAAAATAAAAAGAACAATACATGACAAAGATCAAACAATATTTGAAAGTGGCACAAGACCGAAAAAAGAGTTATGCACATTAGAACATGAGGGAGCATGTGTATCTCATGATCAAACCTAAGAAAATTGATTTGAAAGTGAGATCATGCGCCAAGTTGGCACCATGTTATTGTGGACCCTTTGAGATCTTAGAGAGAGTAAGGGTAGTAGAATATAGGCCTTCCCTACCTCATACCATAAAAATACATGATGTATTCCATGTATCGTTTCTTAAGAAATATATGTAATATGTTGATCATATTATTGATTGAACTATGATACAGGTGAAAACCAAAGGATAGTTTCAACCAAAGCCTCAGTGCATACTCAATAAGAATAACACCTTACTCCAAAACCAAGCCATTGTGCAAGTCAAGGTGTAATCGAAACACTTTGGAGCAGATGAGGCAACATGGACATCAGAATATTCCATGAATATGTGTTATGCACTTGGTATGCGAGAATAACACAATGCCAGCAATACAAAACAATATTGTCAAGCATAAATATCACATGAATTGAGACAAGCTACAAAGATATTTTATTATTTAGAAGTATAATACAATGTTCACTTGCCTCTTCGAGGGGGAAACCTCCAATAGGGTAGAGCTCAATTAGAATAAAACTCGATGATTCTTCCCTTGCTATCCAAGACTATTTATATCTTTATGACATCCAAAACCGTAACTACTAGTGGTCCCTTACATAATATGGGTTAACCAATTTATTTATTAGCTATGGCCCATTTATAACTAATAGTGGTCCCTTTTCTATAATGTGGGTCAACCATTTTAATGCAGATAACCTCTTATGAGCTTTATTGACTCAACTAACTAATTGTGAATTTGACTAGGCCCCTTGGTCTTATTACATAAATAAAGTGGTTAGGGTTGGACCCTAACGTGCCCTCCCCCATCAAAAGCAGCCTTGTCCTCAAGGATGGAGCTACAAAAACTGCTAAAGAATAATGGTTGGTTCCCATGTCACATCTTTGAGAGAGGTGTCTTTCCACTTGATGAGGACTTCCTTGATCATGCGTCCATGGATATGTCGTTCGCAAGTATCGACGACTTGTTTGGGTCAAAGCCAAAGTGAACATTCCTCATCCAATTTTGGCAAACTTGTTCGAACCCTGTAATTGGTCCCCACAACTTTCTTGAGGCGGGATACATGGAAGACTGGGTGGTTTTTTGAAGTAGTCAATAGGGCCAGTTTATAAGCAACTACTCCTATACGCTAAAATAACTAATAGGGCCCATATAATTTTGGTGTTAGTTTATGGTAGCCCTTTTTTTTAGAGAGGTGTGCTTATAAGGTTGGAGTCGCAGGAACACCTGGTGACCTACTTGAAGTGACCTCTTTAAACGATATTTTTCAGCTTGTTGTTTCATTCTATTTTGAGCTTGATGTAGATTATCTTTGAGACGAGCGATAATGGCGACACAATTCCATAGGAGCTTATCAACTGCCTATACTTTGGAAGATCCGTGGATATAAGAAGCTCGTGAAGGTGGGAGTTGGTCATACACTGCCTCATATGGCATCATCTTGGTGGCTTCATGATTGTTATTATTATACCACCATTCAGGTAAAGGTAGCCATTGTGCCCATTGGCACTACTTGTCTAAAGTGAAACACCACATATAGGTCTCCAAATATTTGTTGATTGCTTATGTTTGACCGTGAATTTGGGAATGATAAGTTGTACTTAGTTGTAGTTGTGTGCCTTGTAACTTGAAAAGTTCCTGCCAAAATTTTGAGTGAAAATGGGGCCTTGTTCAGTATGGGTAGTGTTATACAGTAAAATGACCTCCTCATCAGCTCAGAGGGGAAAGACATGATGACTAAAGTAATGACCAAGTTCACAAGCCTTGTTTCCAGGCTAACTTGCCTATACACTAGCAACCTACTTTATAAAGCTTCTCAGCAAGACTAAGGGTGTGTTAGTGACCTAAGTAACTCTACTTGTTACCTCGAGAACAGTGTTAGTAAACCCTAATGGGGATATAAGGGTCAAAGGAGTGGATTGACTAAAAAATATCCCTATATTCTCTCCTAAATCAACTCAGAAAAGAAAGGAAACATCAAAGTTCGACCTATTTGGGGGATTACTAATGCTAATGGAGTATGCAAATGGGAAAGAACTCAAAAGAATGGCAACATAATTGCATTTACCTAGGGAAACTCGTGGAGAAACTTGGAAACCCTAACCTTACATGCTACATAAGCAGAGCTAGGGCTATTGTTAAAGGGGTTAGATTATTTGAAAGGATAACTTACTTGATTGTCGAGTAGAGTCTTAGACTTAAGCATAAGAAGTTGGTAAGAAGGGAGAAAGAGAGAAGAGTTGGAGGGTTAAGGAAAGTCTGATGCAACCGATGGTTGTAATCACTCGTTCAACATTAATATAGAACTGCAGTTGTAATGTCCTGCAGTTGTAATGTCCACTCAATGATCATGTTGGTACTATAATTCATTTGTATGTTTATTCAATGTCCTTTAGCATGAGTGGATTAGTTATGTGCAACTACATGTCTTTTGTGTGTTTATGACTGATTATCAAGGTTTTATGTTGTGATTACGCTTGTCTTTTCTATGTGCAAGACTTGATCTGGAGTTGGCTCAGGGGACTTCCGCCTAGCTGCATTGCGCTCTCTAGCAAATCCACATGAAGGCTTGAGGTAATGAATCCATTTCGCTTCGATAGTTAGTTGTTGAACATGGACATGCATGTATCTTTGTGATAGTTGTAGATAATCTTACAGTCTGCCAAGGGTCTCGGGAAGACCCTTGAGGGTTCCTTCATCTTCCATACATCGTGCATTAATCCCTATAGCAGAATTGGCAACTCCGCCGGGGACTACACTTTAGTTCTCGATTTTCCCAGAAAATTCCTAGATCTATCCTTCTTCCAGACCTTCCTGTACTTCTTCATTCCTTTTTTGACCACTCAGGACCTTGTAACACTCTTCTTTCATTGCTCATCCCTAGATCTAATCCCCACACCCCTTCTTTGAAGTGTTTTTCCTCACTAACACAGGTTACCTGTGTAAACAGAGCTTTATAAAGCACTCTGACCTCACAACCAGAGCATTAGTGCCACCAGTAACTCTCTATGGCCTCTAGCACAGAGCGTTAGTCACCCATTTTTTGATAAGTAGTAGTGTTTGTGACCTCAAAGGGTTGGGAAACTTGCTTCTGGACTGATAAGGGATCTGTAGCTGTGTTTTGTTTGACTAATCAGTTTCCTAAATAATTTTTTTTTAATAAAATAGATTTCCTTCTTAAAGTTTTTATTTTCATGAAAGGAAAAGTCAAAAAATTGTATTGTTTTCTGCTTATCTAGTTAAGTTCTGCATTATTTGGTTTCAATAGTTGTTAGTGAGCATTGAAAAGTTTTGTCGATTATGCTAGTGTTGTACTGAATAGGATGCATGGAATCAATATTGATGTATGAATGACTCTCCCTTTGTAGAAGCAGCTTATTCATCGAAATTGAAAATTTACAAGCATTGTTTTTGCATGATTTGAGTCAAAGTCCCATAAAATCTCATACGTCAATACCCCTATTGAAGACTCTAACGAAGTACACTTAAAATCTACCTAATAAAATCAATCAGTACCTCTTTCTAGAGTAAACACAAATTAGTTTAGGCTAGGATCTTGGGTTAGGCAGTGTGAGTAAACTTCCCAAGATCATACACCAAAACTAGTGTCATTAAAAAGAGAAATCCTTCTTCACTCATACAATCGGGACCACTCTAGTAAAATCAAAGCTAAATACGAGACAACATCAAACTATAAGTGAAGGTAACCTGCCTTTTCTTGCATCTCCTTTGGGTATTCTGTGTATCAGGGATCCCTTCAGGGATATCAGAGCTGAGTCGGGGACTCAAGTATCCTGCCCACACAGCATACTGTCTGCAACTATGTCCCCCCCTGGTAGTGTCTGTGATCTGAGGTATCCTTAGTGGCCATACTTTTAGGGACTAACACAAGGTGACTAGGGCAGGCTTCTCTGGTACCTAACACAGATGGACCTACTCTATCTTCAGTTTTTGGGAGGGTGTTCGTCTTCATGAGAGTACTTGGCCCCTCAATCTAAGGTTCGGGTGAAGCTCTAGAGTAACCGTAATTATACATTTGGCCAACTCTCTCTGTTATTCTTGTGATATTGGGTTTCATCTCCAATGATTGGTTCTTATCAAACAAGGTCATTTCCCTTTGCTTGTTGATTGATTTACTTAGAGTATTTTTTATTTTTTTAGGGGCCAGAGTGTTATCATTGAGACTTTAATAAACATCACTGTAAAATTTACACATAAAAATTATCAGCCACTGTGGCTACATCCAGCCTTCATCGTCAATATAAGCTATTGTTAGGTCTTCCCCCACTCACTGTGGAGGATCCGCCGAGATCCAATGAACCAGATTCCCCGTCTTCGGGAAATAAATCTCTGAGATCTCACACAGAATCAGTTTGGACATCCAATGATTCAAGCTTACTAAAGGATTTCTTTACAAAGGATTTCTTCCTCCATACAATCCTCCGATCATGAATCTGTGGGGCCCACTCTTGGTTGTCGTTGCATATGTACCTCCTTTGTCTTCAGTTGGAACACTTCCACCCATCCCGTCGACGACTAATGGGTCGTGGGATTTTTTGGACACTTTTGGTTCCCCACCACTTCCACAGTCGATAGTCAATACCACACCTTTGATGGCAAACCCTGCTATCCCATTTGTCCCAGGTTCAAACCCTATGGTGACACCCTCCATGAGTGGAACCCAGTCTATTCTGGGTTCCACCCCTTTAGTGTCAAACCTTATACCTTCGACAAGTGCTACATAGAGTGCTCCTTATAACGCTCAATATAGCACAGTTAGCGCGGGTCCCTTCAACCAACAATATGGTTGACATTCATTATATAGTTCTAACCCCCCAATTCAAGTATCTGGGGGCACCCCCAATATGCATATATCGACTGAGAGCGTAACAGTTCCCCCACCATTTTCAGGCATGCATGGTCAGTCATTGATTGACATGAACACTCCTTATGCTAGTCAATGACTTATGGTTAGTTCTGTGGTGAGCAGGAATACACAAGGAGGTCACAATTGATCCATGGGGGCACCCTACTCACAACCTCAAATGAGTCAAGGGATCATTGCTTATCCTTGGGGTACTTCTATCCTCCAGCCTAACAATCCCTATGTAAATCCACATTACAATACCATACCCCAAGGCACCTACTATACCATGCAACCTGTGTATAATATTGGGAACAACACGATAGGAGGACTGCAAGGATCCTCAAGACATATGTCATCACCTTGGTCCAATTTGGGGGCATCACAGACTCTACCTTTCTTGGCAACACTTCATAGCCCCGACTTGTAAAAACTTACAAATGACACCATCTACCATAACTTACTCTGGCCGCCAATCCCACATAAAATACTGACAAACATCCCTAATTTCGAAGGGAAACAAGGGAGGATCTGGGTACACACATCACCACCTATCATCTATGATGTGTTTCTAACTCCATGGTGGATGATAGTATCCAGTTATGTCTTTTTCCCCGCACCCTTACTGGCAACACATCCAAGTGGTACATTGAGTTACCACGCGCGTTAGTCAATACCTTTGACGCTCTAGCAATGGAATTCTTAAAGCACTTCCAGCTACCCATCTGCTATGAAACTGGGACAGAACTCCTCACTTCATTACGTCAGGATACCGCCACCCACATCTCTGATCATATACATGAATGGAGACATAGGTAGAGGTTAGTCAAAGCTCCCTTCCCAGACTATCTCTTAACGGATTGGTTCTGCAAGTCTCTACTTCCCCAAATCACTATGGATGTCACCTTAGGTGGTGCGGTCACAGAAGACCAATCGATTCGTCGTGCCCAACAATTAGATATGATATATTCGCCTGCTAGCACTCTATACGACGTAATTCCCAATGCCCCTTGTAGCTCCAATTCTCCCGCTACTCAGCAACCCAAAGCGCGCGCCAATGGGATTATCGGCGCAACCTCGAGGACTACTGTAAAACAACTTAGCAGTCACATTGCCTAGATGTCAGTGGACCCCTCTACCAAATTGGTTGCTCTTCCTACCACTGCGATCAACTATGTGCAGTCTGCACAAAAACCCGGTGACAAGAATAATAAGAATAAGAAAAGATTGCTCCTTTTGAAGAGCAATCAACAAAGCATCAAAACCCAAAACAGAAGGTTGCAGGGCCCCCTGAGGATGGAAAGGATAAAACCAACAGATTCCCTTAAAAAATTTGTGTTGAAGACCACATGACCTATCATTTCCCATGTCTTCAGGAGTGCACATATTTCATTGCTAAAACGCATACTAGCAGGATCCCTACTATCCTGAATAATCCTTTCCCCGCTCAGCAGCAGCAACACCTTATTACAAACCAACCCCAACCCCCGCAAGGGGGCAATGCCGGTTCGCAACATCCTTCAGCTGGTGAATGACCATCTACCATTTACACCTTTGAAACAATAGATCTACAAACCAGAGCCAAATCTTATGGAGCTCCAGTCGCTCATGTAGAGGAACCCTCCTCAAGTCAAAACTCACCACCGCCTAACAATCTTCATATCAAAAGGATGGTTGCTGACCTTGTGATTCACCACCCTAACGAGGCACTTTGACGCACAACGCACAATACATTTGCATGTGCTGCCCAAAAATATAGCATTGTAGAAGACTTGGCACAAGCGCCATTGGCTATGTCAGTGCTCAAAGTATTACAAACATTTCCAACACAAAGGAAAGCTATGCTTTCAACCATTGGTGGTATCGACCCTCAGGATTCCATGCTTGCAATTTTCAACATGGAAAAGTGTAAACCTCCCCTTTCTCACCAGCTTGCATTTCAAATGCAAATCTTTTCGAAAGGTAAATGTATACATAGAACTGTCATTGACGAAGGTGCTTCTACCTATGTAATGTTGACTTCATGTTGGCTTGCTTTGGGTTCTCCAACCCTATCCCCACCATCGAATTCCCTTAAAGCTTTTTACAGCCACACTTTCATCCCAAAAGGGTACCTAACTAGCCACCCCATCACCTTGTATGGGAAAATGGTAACCATAGACATCAAAGTCATATATAGAAAACTCGACTATAATCTCTTGTTTGGTCGGAGTTGGACTTACGCCATGACTACCATTGTGTTTGTTGTCTTTCGCATCATCCTATTTCCATTGGATGGAAAGGTAGTCACAGTGGACCAACTATCCTTTTTCACCCCTGATTATTCCCCATTACCAAGCAGCTCTGTACCCTTAGTGGTGGTGTACGTGACTCTTACATCAGCATCAATACCGATCTACTAAAGGGCTCTTCCCTGATGGGTTGTTTCCCTATTTTCCCACTAGCGGTTCCACAGACGGTCAATATGGTTTCATCCATTCCTCACGAACTGACCAATCCTTGGATCCTACCGGCCCCTTCAGACATTGACACTTACGGAGAACAAATGCCACCATCACTAGCTAAATTGGCCTACCAGGCCATTCAATCTACATCTGAGTCTTCAATCACTTTGATCACGACCAACGGTACAACTACCCCTCCCATAATTGCTCCTTCTTTCGATCCCCTCAATCAAGTCCTACCTACAGACGAAGATATTAGAGATATCATGAGTTTAGAAGAGCAACCTTGGGAGGACTCGCACCATCGTGTTTCGATATCTGATTCGAACATGATGCCTCTTCAAATCCTGTCACCTGATGCACCTAAATTGTTTCCTCACCATATACGATTATCCAAACTTTGGACTTGAAAGGAAACATGGGCAATATTTCAAAGACATTCTTCATCAATATTTCTGTCACTACAGGCATCATGAAAAACATCCAGGTTGGAGCAGATTTCAATCCTGAGGAAATTGCAAGCTTCACCTGCCTTTTTAAGGAATTTCGTGATGTATTCACTTGTTCTTATGAGGAAATACCCGGCATAGATCCGTCTATTGTCAAGCATGAGATCAAGATATACAACAATGCTAAACCTGTCCACCAAAGGCTTCAACCAGTCCACCCTGCAAAACGACAGCCATCTAAAATGAGGTAGAAAAGTTGTTACGTGCTAGTTTCGCCTATCTCATTCCCTTAATAGAATGGGTTTCCAATCTGGTTCCTATTGATAAGAAACAAGGAACCATCTGTGTATGAGTCGACTATAGAGACTTGAATGCCGCTTGTCCAAAGGATAATTATCGGACACCGTTCATCGACCAAATCATCGACGATTGCGCCGGTTGTGAATCATTTTCATTCATGGATGGATTCTCAGGTTACAACCAGATTGCTATAAAACCCAAAGACTAGCATAAACCTGCCTTCATTTTCCCATGGGGAATCTTTGCCTATCGAAAACTCCCATTCAGTTTAAAGAATGTTTGAGCAACATTTCAAAGGGCCATGGACTACACATTTCACAATATCAAGCATATCGTTCAAGCTTACTTGGATGACCTTCTGACCCATTCCAAGTAGCAAAAGCAGCACCTAGATCATTTAAGAGCTATCTTTCTTAGGTGCCAGTTTTATAACATACATCTAAATCTACATAAATGTGTTTTCTTTGTCGAGTGTGGATGCTTACTTGGATTCATTCTCTCCAAGTACGGGATTAGGGTTGATCCCAATAAGGTAAAGGAAATTACTCAATTTCCCAAACCACAATCCATTTTGTAGCTCCAAAATTTGCAAGGGAAAGAAAACTTTTTACGACGGTTCATCATAATCTATGCTGAGTTAACAAAAGGCTTTATGCACCTACTTAAGAAGGGAGTGTTATATATGTGGGATGATCAAGCTAAAAAATAATTTGATGTCTTGAAAAAGCCGCTTATATCAGCCACACTCCTTAGCACTCCCAATTATCGACGCGACTTTCTTCTGTACCTGGCAGCCTCGCCATCCTCACTAGGAATGGTCTTGGTTCAAACTCATGAGACTAGCGTGAACATATGATATATTATCTGTCAAAAGGCTTGGCTGGGCCCGAACTCAGATATTCACATGTGGAAAAGCTGTCATTGGTAGTCGTCTTTCCTGTCAACTAGTTTCGACATTACATATTGCTGCAAAAGACTACTATCATCGCCTTGGAGAATCCCATGAGACACATTTTGTCTCGTCAAGTAATTGGAGAGAAATATTCAAAATGGATCATGATTCTCCAACAATTTGATTTTGTTTTCATTGTTGCTAAGGTGAAAAATTCCTTACTCTTTGCCGAACTTTTGTCGGATCTTCCCATTATTGATCCTAACAAGATATCCCACGATCCTCTTCCAGATGAAGTTGTCTATCTTATCGACACAACTGACCCTTGGTATGGTGACATTCTTGTCTACCTCCAAGCACAACAATTCTACCCCAAGCTGTCGTTAGGTGATCGTCGTCACATCTGCCACCAAGTGCGACATTATTTAGTGCTTAATAATACATTATATCGTCGTGGTGTGAATAAAATGCTTCGACGTTGCCTCACTCATGAAGAGGCAGAACATGTTTTAAATGACTGCCATGTTGGGGCATGTCACGGTCATCTTTCTGGCATATCTACTACACATAAAATTTTGTGCGCGGGTTACTACTGGCCAACCTTGTTCAAAGATTGTATCAAGTCTATCCATCAATGCCATCCTTGTCAAGTGTTTACAAAGAAAATGTGTGCTCCTTTGGCCCTACTGCACCCGGTTATCTCCATCGACCCCTTGACCAAATGGGGGATGGACTTCGTAACTTGCAACCCAATTTCCTCTACTAGACACAACTATATTATTGTAGTTGTGGACTATTTCACGAAATGGGTCGAAGCCCTTCCCACCTTCCAGGCCAATGGAGAAACCGTGGCACTATTCCTGTTCAATCAAGTCATTTGTCACTTGGGTGTACCCCGCACGATATTTACAGACCATGGATCTCATTTTCGGAATCACATGATGTCTGACTTAACATTGCTGCTAGGTTTTCGCCAGCATCAATCATCCTCCTACTACCCCCAAGCTAATGGTCAAGTAGAGGTCGTCAATGGCGTCTTAAAGACCATTATCCATAGGTTAGTAGGGAATCATAAAACCCACTGGCATCGAATGTTATATCTTGCGCTATGGGCATACCGAACTTCAATTAAGACTACTACAGGCTTCACACATTTTCAATTGGCTTATAGCTTGGAAGCAGTTTTACCAATTGAGTGTCAGATTCCTTCCTTACAAACCATCGTTGAACTCTTGCCCGGCACTACTACCAAAGAAGAGCACCTGCTATACCTAAATCAACTAGATGAAACTCGTCGAGATGCCAAATTGGCACTCGAGGCCCACAAGCACTGGGTGAAAACCCAGTACAACAAAAAGGTCAAGCCTCTTTCTTCCCAAGAGGGAGATCTTGTTTTACTGTACGATCAAAAACATGACCTCTTGGGGGCAGGAATGCTTCAACCCTTATGGCTCGGTCCATATGTTGTCAAAAAAACCCTCTTAAAAATGGAATATGAACTTTAGGACTGGGAAGGAGTCCTACTCGCTGAGCCCCGAAATGGGCTCTATCTGAAAAAGTATTATGTCTAGTATTGCACTAGGCATGTGCTTTGTAATTTTATGTATTTATAAGTTTTGCTTCTTTTTTGATGTGATTGGATTTTTTGGTATTTATTAAAGTATTTGTCTCATACATCTTTCTCGTAATGCAGATGCCTTCATTACCCTTAGCATACGTAGGATAGGCGGATGGTGCCAGTCGTCACACACGACACATTACATCAGTTGCTTGGGTCATTTACACACCTGAGTCAAAACTGTTTTGTTCCGGGGGAGTCTTTCTTGGTATTTCCACCAACAATATTGTTGAGTACACTTCTCACCGAAACGCCATCAACGAACATCTCCAATATGGTGGTCAGGTTAGACTCTCAGCTTGTTGTTATGCAATTGACAAATCATTATCACATTTGTAATCTAACCTTGTTATGTCATTATTTAAGGGTACGTATCTTGGAACGTCAATTTGAAGTTATCACATATGAGCACATTCCTAGAGAATTTAATACAGTTGTTGATTCATTGGCAAACTATGTGTTAGATTGACATTTGTCTCATTCACTATAGATACATGTATGAAAAGTAAATATTTACAGAGTTAAAAACTTACAAAAACACTTAAAAAACATTTACATCATAAAACACCAATATATATTATATATATATATATATATATATATATATATATATATATATATATCGAATCCGGTCTTTTACATCAAAATATTCCAAAACTTGGGTGTTTTAAGTACAAAATGGCTACTAAGCCTAGCTATAAACACTTGCTAGCTATGCTAAAGCACCTGTTAATAGAGCCTACTACTCATGAAATGATAATACTGCTCTGGCTATCCTCCGAAGAGGAACTAGAAACCGCTCAAGCACATCAACTATGTGTCGCTTGCATATCAGCAGGGATCTCCCTCATAGGAAGGGGGGACACACCCATGCTGAAGCCCTCCAGGTTCCTCAAAACCTCATGAAGGCTATCAACATAACCCCCCCACCCCCCCCCCCCCTATCATCTATGATGTGTTTCTAACTCCATGGTGGATGATAGTATCCAGTTATGTCTTTTTCCCCGCACCCTTACTGGCAACACATCCAAGTGGTACATTGAGTTACCACGCGCGTTAGTCAATACCTTTGACGCTCTAGCAATGGAATTCTTAAAGCACTTCCAGCTACCCATCTGCTATGAAACTGGGACAGAACTCCTCACTTCATTACGTCAGGATACCGCCACCCACATCTCTGATCATATACATGAATGGAGACATAGGTAGAGGTTAGTCAAAGCTCCCTTCCCAGACTATCTCTTAACGGATTGGTTCTGCAAGTCTCTACTTCCCCAAATCACTATGGATGTCACCTTAGGTGGTGCGGTCACAGAAGACCAATCGATTCGTCGTGCCCAACAATTAGATATGATATATTCGCCTGCTAGCACTCTATACGACGTAATTCCCAATGCCCCTTGTAGCTCCAATTCTCCCGCTACTCAGCAACCCAAAGTGCGCGCCAATGGGATTATCGGCGCAACCTCGAGGACTACTGTAAAACAACTTAGCAGTCACATTGCCTAGATGTCAGTGGACCCCTCTACCAAATTGGTTGCTCTTCCTACCACTGCGATCAACTATGTGCAGTCTGCACAAAAACTCGGTGACAAGAATAATAAGAATAAGAAAAGATTGCTCCTTTTGAAGAGCAATCAACAAAGCATCAAAACCCAAAACAGAAGGTTGCAGGGCCCCCTGAGGATGGAAAGGATAAAACCAACAGATTCCCTTAAAAAATTTGTGTTGAAGACCACATGACCTATCATTTCCCATGTCTTCAGGAGTGCACATATTTCATTGCTAAAACGCATACTAGCAGGATCCCTACTATCCTGAATAATCCTTTCCCCGCTCAGCAGCAGCAACACCTTATTACAAACCAACCCCAACCCCCGCAAGGGGGCAATGCCGGTTCGCAACATCCTTCAGCTGGTGAATGACCATCTACCATTTACACCTTTGAAACAATAGATCTACAAACCAGAGCCAAATCTTATGGAGCTCCAGTCGCTCATGTAGAGGAACCCTCCTCAAGTCAAAACTCACCACCGCCTAACAATCTTCATATCAAAAGGATGGTTGCTGACCTTGTGATTCACCACCCTAACGAGGCACTTTGACGCACAACGCACAATACATTTGCATGTGCTGCCCAAAAATATAGCATTGTAGAAGACTTGGCACAAGCGCCATTGGCTATGTCAGTGCTCAAAGTATTACAAACATTTCCAACACAAAGGAAAGCTATGCTTTCAACCATTGGTGGTATCGACCCTCAGGATTCCATGCTTGCAATTTTCAACATGGAAAAGTGTAAACCTCCCCTTTCTCACCAGCTTGCATTTCAAATGCAAATCTTTTCGAAAGGTAAATGTATACATAGAACTGTCATTGACGAAGGTGCTTCTACCTATGTAATGTTGACTTCATGTTGGCTTGCTTTGGGTTCTCCAACCCTATCCCCACCATCGAATTCCCTTAAAGCTTTTTACAGCCACACTTTCATCCCAAAAGGGTACCTAACTAGCCACCCCATCACCTTGTATGGGAAAATGGTAACCATAGACATCAAAGTCATATATAGAAAACTCGACTATAATCTCTTGTTTGGTCGGAGTTGGACTTACGCCATGACTACCATTGTGTTTGTTGTCTTTCGCATCATCCTATTTCCATTGGATGGAAAGGTAGTCACAGTGGACCAACTATCCTTTTTCACCCCTGATTATTCCCCATTACCAAGCAGCTCTGTACCCTTAGTGGTGGTGTACGTGACTCTTACATCAGCATCAATACCGATCTACTAAAGGGCTCTTCCCTGATGGGTTGTTTCCCTATTTTCCCACTAGCGGTTCCACAGACGGTCAATATGGTTTCATCCATTCCTCACGAACTGACCAATCCTTGGATCCTACCGGCCCCTTCAGACATTGACACTTACGGAGAACAAATGCCACCATCACTAGCTAAATTGGCCTACCAGGCCATTCAATCTACATCTGAGTCTTCAATCACTTTGATCACGACCAACGGTACAACTACCCCTCCCATAATTGCTCCTTCTTTCGATCCCCTCAATCAAGTCCTACCTACAGACGAAGATATTAGAGATATCATGAGTTTAGAAGAGCAACCTTGGGAGGACTCGCACCATCGTGTTTCGATATCTGATTCGAACATGATGCCTCTTCAAATCCTGTCACCTGATGCACCTAAATTGTTTCCTCACCATATACGATTATCCAAACTTTGGACTTGAAAGGAAACATGGGCAATATTTCAAAGACATTCTTCATCAATATTTCTGTCACTACAGGCATCATGAAAAACATCCAGGTTGGAGCAGATTTCAATCCTGAGGAAATTGCAAGCTTCACCTGCCTTTTTAAGGAATTTCGTGATGTATTCACTTGTTCTTATGAGGAAATACCCGGCATAGATCCGTCTATTGTCAAGCATGAGATCAAGATATACAACAATGCTAAACCTGTCCACCAAAGGCTTCAACCAGTCCACCCTGCAAAACGACAGCCATCTAAAATGAGGTAGAAAAGTTGTTACGTGCTAGTTTCGCCTATCTCATTCCCTTAATAGAATGGGTTTCCAATCTGGTTCCTATTGATAAGAAACAAGGAACCATCTGTGTATGAGTCGACTATAGAGACTTGAATGCCGCTTGTCCAAAGGATAATTATCGGACACCGTTCATCGACCAAATCATCGACGATTGCGCCGGTTGTGAATCATTTTCATTCATGGATGGATTCTCAGGTTACAACCAGATTGCTATAAAACCCAAAGACTAGCATAAACCTGCCTTCATTTTCCCATGGGGAATCTTTGCCTATCGAAAACTCCCATTCAGTTTAAAGAATGTTTGAGCAACATTTCAAAGGGCCATGGACTACACATTTCACAATATCAAGCATATCGTTCAAGCTTACTTGGATGACCTTCTGACCCATTCCAAGTAGCAAAAGCAGCACCTAGATCATTTAAGAGCTATCTTTCTTAGGTGCCAGTTTTATAACATACATCTAAATCTACATAAATGTGTTTTCTTTGTCGAGTGTGGATGCTTACTTGGATTCATTCTCTCCAAGTACGGGATTAGGGTTGATCCCAATAAGGTAAAGGAAATTACTCAATTTCCCAAACCACAATCCATTTTGTAGCTCCAAAATTTGCAAGGGAAAGAAAACTTTTTACGACGGTTCATCATAATCTATGCTGAGTTAACAAAAGGCTTTATGCACCTACTTAAGAAGGGAGTGTTATATATGTGGGATGATCAAGCTAAAAAATAATTTGATGTCTTGAAAAAGCCGCTTATATCAGCCACACTCCTTAGCACTCCCAATTATCGACGCGACTTTCTTCTGTACCTGGCAGCCTCGCCATCCTCACTAGGAATGGTCTTGGTTCAAACTCATGAGACTAGCGTGAACATATGATATATTATCTGTCAAAAGGCTTGGCTGGGCCCGAACTCAGATATTCACATGTGGAAAAGCTGTCATTGGTAGTCGTCTTTCCTGTCAACTAGTTTCGACATTACATATTGCTGCAAAAGACTACTATCATCGCCTTGGAGAATCCCATGAGACACATTTTGTCTCGTCAAGTAATTGGAGAGAAATATTCAAAATGGATCATGATTCTCCAACAATTTGATTTTGTTTTCATTGTTGCTAAGGTGAAAAATTCCTTACTCTTTGCCGAACTTTTGTCGGATCTTCCCATTATTGATCCTAACAAGATATCCCACGATCCTCTTCCAGATGAAGTTGTCTATCTTATCGACACAACTGACCCTTGGTATGGTGACATTCTTGTCTACCTCCAAGCACAACAATTCTACCCCAAGCTGTCGTTAGGTGATCGTCGTCACATCTGCCACCAAGTGCGACATTATTTAGTGCTTAATAATACATTATATCGTCGTGGTGTGAATAAAATGCTTCGACGTTGCCTCACTCATGAAGAGGCAGAACATGTTTTAAATGACTGCCATGTTGGGGCATGTCACGGTCATCTTTCTGGCATATCTACTACACATAAAATTTTGTGCGCGGGTTACTACTGGCCAACCTTGTTCAAAGATTGTATCAAGTCTATCCATCAATGCCATCCTTGTCAAGTGTTTACAAAGAAAATGTGTGCTCCTTTGGCCCTACTGCACCCGGTTATCTCCATCGACCCCTTGACCAAATGGGGGATGGACTTCGTAACTTGCAACCCAATTTCCTCTACTAGACACAACTATATTATTGTAGTTGTGGACTATTTCACGAAATGGGTCGAAGCCCTTCCCACCTTCCAGGCCAATGGAGAAACCGTGGCACTATTCCTGTTCAATCAAGTCATTTGTCACTTGGGTGTACCCCGCACGATATTTACAGACCATGGATCTCATTTTCGGAATCACATGATGTCTGACTTAACATTGCTGCTAGGTTTTCGCCAGCATCAATCATCCTCCTACTACCCCCAAGCTAATGGTCAAGTAGAGGTCGTCAATGGCGTCTTAAAGACCATTATCCATAGGTTAGTAGGGAATCATAAAACCCACTGGCATCGAATGTTATATCTTGCGCTATGGGCATACCGAACTTCAATTAAGACTACTACAGGCTTCACACATTTTCAATTGGCTTATAGCTTGGAAGCAGTTTTACCAATTGAGTGTCAGATTCCTTCCTTACAAACCATCGTTGAACTCTTGCCCGGCACTACTACCAAAGAAGAGCACCTGCTATACCTAAATCAACTAGATGAAACTCGTCGAGATGCCAAATTGGCACTCGAGGCCCACAAGCACTGGGTGAAAACCCAGTACAACAAAAAGGTCAAGCCTCTTTCTTCCCAAGAGGGAGATCTTGTTTTACTGTACGATCAAAAACATGACCTCTTGGGGGCAGGAATGCTTCAACCCTTATGGCTCGGTCCATATGTTGTCAAAAAAACCCTCTTAAAAATGGAATATGAACTTTAGGACTGGGAAGGAGTCCTACTCGCTGAGCCCCGAAATGGGCTCTATCTGAAAAAGTATTATGTCTAGTATTGCACTAGGCATGTGCTTTGTAATTTTATGTATTTATAAGTTTTGCTTCTTTTTTGATGTGATTGGATTTTTTGGTATTTATTAAAGTATTTGTCTCATACATCTTTCTCGTAATGCAGATGCCTTCATTACCCTTAGCATACGTAGGATAGGCGGATGGTGCCAGTCGTCACACACGACACATTACATCAGTTGCTTGGGTCATTTACACACCTGAGTCAAAACTGTTTTGTTCCGGGGGAGTCTTTCTTGGTATTTCCACCAACAATATTGTTGAGTACACTTCTCACCGAAACGCCATCAACGAACATCTCCAATATGGTGGTCAGGTTAGACTCTCAGCTTGTTGTTATGCAATTGACAAATCATTATCACATTTGTAATCTAACCTTGTTATGTCATTATTTAAGGGTACGTATCTTGGAACGTCAATTTGAAGTTATCACATATGAGCACATTCCTAGAGAATTTAATACAGTTGTTGATTCATTGGCAAACTATGTGTTAGATTGACATTTGTCTCATTCACTATAGATACATGTATGAAAAGTAAATATTTACAGAGTTAAAAACTTACAAAAACACTTAAAAAACATTTACATCATAAAACACCAATATATATA